>PVKC010009032.1:0-27377 GCA_004027635.1 Crocidura indochinensis
TCGGCTTGGACCGCCTGTGGTTGGCAAGAGCAAAGTTTCCGTTGATGGAAACTACTGTCCCACACAAACTTTACCCAAGTTTTCTGTGCTACATGTGCAATATTTGTTATGAATGTTCTCACGAGTCATCCATCCAGATTCTCTTTATGACCATCGTAGCTAGATGTTTCATGTCCATTCAAGTGACTTTAATTCCGAGTGCAATATTTCAATAGCTTTGTAGTGATAACTAGTGTTGCTTTTGTTTTAGACGATCTATGTGCAGGGCAATGCAATGACGTTGAAAACCCTTGTAAATAGGAGAGGTTGCAAAAATCAAGAGTATTTACTATTCCTAGGCCTGCCTTTAATTTCCAGTGTAAGTGTTTCGGTATTCCGCATTCTGCCTCAGTATTGATCTTGTGTTCTTCGTGCCAATATGAAAAGGAGAGGGTTGGTTCTTTCCTTTATTGTTGAATGCTCCCATTTAATGCTTTACAGCTTTTACTGTATTTTTTAGACTCCCGTCTGCACAAAATGCAATAAAAATAATTTTATTATACCCTTCACAGCTGTTGGGACACTCACAGTGGAAGAATTAATGTGGGCTATCAAAATGGTGCCCCAGAAGCCCTTTATTTGGGGGGTTCCAACCACTGCTCAGGCCAGAGGCCCTCTCTGATTGAGTCAACATGCTCTGGGTTCAATGCTAGGGCTGGAGGATGCAGTGCTGCTTGCTGGGTATTGGGGCCTCCAAAGGACTCAGGGAACCATGTGGTGCTGAGTTGAACTGGGTCAGCCACGTGCGAATCATCAGTCCTAACTCATAATAGCTTTCAGCCCCCCCCACCCCCACCCCAAACACTGGAGGAGTCCTCATTGCTTAGGGAACTCCGAGGCCACGACTGGTAATGCTCACTCAGCCTGGTGAGGCTTGGGCTCAGACTTAAGGACAATCTTGGAGCCTGACGGGAATAAAGGAAATGGCAGCATAGTGGTCTCTGAGGGCGCTGGCTATTAAAGGCTCTATAAGGCACACTAGCTACTGTGACTGAGTTTCCACCAAATCTTTGATATGGGTACAACAGAGGGTGGCAATTGAGACACAATCAGAATAGGAGTGCCCACACTCCACTGGCCACCTCATGACAGAAATAGCAGGCTCATAGTCTCCCTTTCCTTTCTAAAGAGTTCAAAGACAGGCCTGCTGATACACTGCAAGGATGTTCACATTATTGATTTACTGAGGTATGTGGACTCTGAACTGATTTGATTATTAAAGCTCCCACTACGTGCGTTATATAGAGAAGCTAAGGTTAGCGGGGTTTTGATGCTGAGGAGGGTGAGGAGACACAGGCTGGAATTAATCAGCACAGTACCAGAGAGCCCCATGATGGAGGGTGCTGTTCCTGCAGTCTGGGGTCGGCGAGATAGCATGGAGGTAAGGCGTTTGCCTTCCATGCAGTAGGATGGTGGTTCAAATCCTGGCATCCCATATGGTCCCCCGTGCGTGCCAGGGGCGATTTCTGAGCGTAGAGCCAAGAGTGCTGCTGGGTGTTTTAACCACCCCCCCCCCCCAAAAAAAAGTTCTTGCAGTCATACCCCAAAAAGACAACACAGCCTTTGCTTTTCATTTTAATTAAAAAGTAATCATATCATCTTATTAACAACACAAGAGTTTCAAAGAGGGAAAAGAACCAACACTAACACAAACAGGTAAGAACACAAAACGCTGCCATCTGGGGACCTTGAGTTTTGAAACCATTGTTTGTTCAGTCCCTGGCAGGAATCTAGCTGAAGTCACTGCTCCCTGCCCTCCTGCCAGGGGCCCCTTGAGACTGAGATCCACAGAGCTCCAATGAGCACCGTCCCTAGGGAGAAGGCAGCTTCCTTTGGCTCCATTTAGAGCAGTAGCCAGAAGTCCTCCCTGTAGTAAACTTTACTCTGGCTCAAAAGTTATGAACAGCCATCAGTATCAAGAACATGTCCTGCTACCAAAAATCTGACATCAAAATGGTCCCTACCTCCTGCTGCTCAGAAAATGTAAGAGTCTAGATGAAGAGCCTGATATGAGTCCAGAGCTCAAAACAATCACTGGGGATTAAAAAATGGGTGTTTACTGCCAGAGTCTAGAGTTGCCACCTCAGAACCAATGCCATGAAATGATGCATGGAGAGGGAAAAAGGAACAGAAATGTTAATGGGAATCCAAAGTTAGCAAGGTTGGGGGCTGTATTATATGTAGTCATGTATTAGACTGCTGGTGACTGGAGCTCTTCAATCCACTGGAAAAGTCTCCAATGAAATAAAAAAAAAAAATAAAAAAAAAATAAAAAGGAAAACAAAATCCACCCTGGGTTGGGTAGCAAAGTGCTGGCCAACTCTCCTAAGCAGGAAGGGGCATGGTGCTACTGTGCCTGCCCAGTCCACCCTGCAACCCTGGAAGGAGCTGCAGGTAGAAGGTAAATTTGACCAGTCTGCCAGAGGCTGGCAAAACTGGACAGGCTCCAAATGAAGAAAGGTAGAGGCTATTACCAAGAAAATGACATTCCAAACTCAGTCAACTGGAGTTTTGCTCCTGCTACAACCCCCAAACTGAGATGTCAAAGAACAGAAATAAGAATCGATGCTAGATACCTATACTGCCTGCCTAGTGAACCCAGAGATATTTTCTACCCCTTAAGAAAAAAAAAAAAAAAAAAAAAAAAAAAAAAAAAAAAAAAAAAAAAAAAAAAAAAAAAAAAAAAAAAGCCAGCAAAAAGATATACCTCCAAACAGTTTAAACTCTGGCTCTGGAAGGAATAAGCTACACAGCCTTGTGCAGAAGTGAGAGCAGGTGGTAGAAACTTAGGACATTCTATGTGGACCTGGACAAGCGCAAAGGACATCCTCCAAATAACCCTTATTAGAATGCAGTGAGTGGGAGGAGTCAGGGGGCAGGGGTGGTTGAGTTTTAGCCTCAGTAATGCCTCTGGTAAGATCCCATGGGGGCCTGGGGCCGCCCCACCTGTGCTGTGGTCTGGCTAACCAGGTGGGAGAGTGCCGGACCACTCTGGATCAGGGTGTCCAGAGCCTTCTGTACACTTGGATTGTCAAAGTTGATACCTGTGGAAGATACAGGTCTCTGGCTAGCCATGCTGCTGGCAGGTGCCAGGCGACTGGGAGGCTGGCCAAAGAGCCCCTGGGAGGGAGCCCCAGGCCTGGGGCCCATGTTCCGAGTAGATCCCGCCTGTCCCAAAAGGTTTGGAGGCTGATTGCCAGAGGTCTGTGACCTCTGCTGAGGCTGGCTGTTCACTGCTGTGGAAAAATTCTGGTTCTGGTTTCCGGCAGCAACCGAGGGAGAGGCAGAGCTGCTATTGGCCGCAACCGTGCCACTATTGAAGAGGCTGAGGATTTTGGCCTGAAGCTCTTGCTGAGAGGTGGGGGGTGCAGTTGGAGTGGGTGCAGCAGAGGAAAGCACTTGGCTGCTCTGGAGCGACTGGGAGCTTGGCTGTGTCTTCAGTGAGGCACCCGAAGTCGCCCCGAGTGGTTGGCGGGAAATCGGGCCTAGAAGACAAAAGCAAGTGTCTGGTTGAAAGTGTCTGCCAGGGGTAGGAGGCTTCACAGCCCAGGGCAGCACAATAATCACTAGTCACATCAATCACACAGTAACAGATTATAACATCAACTTCCCAAAGGGGCCAGTGCATGGTCTGGATATTTCCAGAAAATGGCCCGTCTTCCCAAAGAACTACTTAGAAAAACAAAGGCATCTACTCTGGTTAGCAGGGAGCCAGCACTGCCAGTCCACCCACCACATTAGTTGTAGGGATCATAATTCAGCACCCCAATCTTAAGTAATTAATGTATTACATCCATATGGATGACCCGCCGGGAGCCCAAGGATGGGCTCATTTCCCTTATCCACCCAGAGGCCAGGGCCTGCCACCCTCCCAACAGAGTCTGGGGATTAGAGAAATGCAGAGTCAGAACTTCACCTCGGCCCTGCCACGTAGCTCACCAGGCAGAGAGTCGGTGCTGCTCCTCATCAGCCGCTCCTTCCGCTCCCGCAGGTAGTTGATGATCTTGTCGGTCTCTTCAGCCGTCAGGTACCGGTTGTCAGCCAGCAGATTGATGAGGCTCTGCATGGCTGGGGGGTGTCCCCCACGCAGTCCTTCCTCCGGACCTCCATGCTCTCGTTCCTGGAGGATGGCTTCATCAGCCATCTTGGCTGCCTCTCTGGCAATCTCCTCACGTTCCTTTTCCCGGCACTCATTCTTGTAGCGCTCATAATTTCTGGCTACCAGTACCATGGCATCTGCCTGGGGCATGTTTCGATGCTCTGCAGGAGAGAAGGGCAGAAGTTATTTTCTCCAGTGACTGATCTGCATGCCCAGCTGCTAAACACTGCCCAGCCTTCCTAACCTCAAACTAGAATGCAAACAATTTTAGGGACAAACATCTTCGGATGTCAGAGTGGGATGGTGTGGCTGGACAACAAGAAAGATGGAAAGATGAACATGCACTTTTGTTTGGAACTGACTCTTGGGGGACATTTCATGATCACAGACTTAGACCACAGGAACATGACATCTCCCACAGACTGACAAATACCATGTGAAGAACCACAGGAAGCAGCGGCAGGGGCTGAAAAGCTCTTCTGGATAGCCTGGCTTTCTGCTGTGCTCCTCAGGATCGAACCAGACTTCTATTTTTAATTCATTAGTTCAAAGGTCACAGATTAAGATCAAACTGTGACCCTAAATAATCTCCTTTTCTCACCAATAAGCAACATAATACACATACACAATAATGAACTGCCATGGTCTCTGTGAAGTTTAATGAGAGCAAGGATCCTATCTATCCTCCTGAGTGCAGTATGTGTCCAGTATGTAGCAGTACACTACAGCCAATTGCACACCAACTCTGAAATGACTTCACGTTAATAGCTTTAAACATGTTATTTACATATCCCCCGTTGCCTAAACTGGCTGTTAAACATTCACCGTATACTGTAATATATCTAAGGGCTAATATCATGACTAGTATTAAGCCACCCCAAACACTATCCACAGAATGGACCATCAAATAAAAGACTAAGTCTCCTTGAGTGCACGTTTAATAGAGTCAGATATTTCAGTGATCAAAAAATCATTTGCGGGCCCGGAGAGATAGCACAATGGCGTTTGCCTTGCAAGCAGCCGATCCAGGACCAAAAGTGGTTGGTTCGAATCCCAGTGTCCCACATGGTCCCCTGTGCCTGCCAGGAGCTATTTCTGAGCAGACAGCCAGGAGTAATTCCTGAGCACCACCGGGTGTTGCCCCCCTCCCCCCAAATCATTTGCACAACACTCTCTTCTGCGTCTGGCACAAGGGAATGAATGGACTAGTGACTACACTGGGGATTCAGGCCCACTTAAACCCTGTACCTTGTGGGGTTCCAAACATGATGTTGACTGTGCAAGAGCGGTGAATCTGGTGTTGCTGGGTGATGACGATAGCAAAGGGAGACCCTCCCCTGCTGACATCCTCCAAGGCTTGTGACAGAGACACCTCTGTGTTAAGGAAGATCAAGTCCACTACCATGCCTAGGTCTCGTACCTTCCGCCCAACAGACTCAGCATAATCTCTGCAGAGAGAAACAGTACCCAGGTCAGTGCCCCTGCCCAACTCTAGAGCTGCCCCACTGACTCCGATGAAGAGTTTAAGTACCAGCCTACAAGCTGCTATCCTCCGAGTAGTAAACAACACCGAAAACTCTGGCTGTGTAATCTAATGTTTTGAGAGCTGTGGCGTGTCACAAAGATGGCCAGCTACTCTCCCATCCAGTCTACAGTGGTAATCTCATCGTCAGTGATTAGGAGGTTCACACAAACCAGCCCTGGACAATAAGATCATCCCAGCACAGCTGGCCAAAGTTCAGAAATAAAAGTGAGCCAGTTTTCAGGGGGCCTTCTGTCACCTACAACTGGAAGAACACAGGCTAACAGAACAGTACAGATCAAATTCAGTGGCTAAAGTCAACAAGAATTTAAATCTCTTCTCTGACCCTTGTTCTTATTGGGAGAACTGGGCTCTTACTTAGTCTGCTTGTTCACCACAATCACAGAACAATCAACAGGTCGCTCAGCATCAAATCGTCTCTGGATTTCCTCAAAATATTGACGATAAAGCTCTTCTCTACGCCGTTCTTCCCGTTTCAAACGCTCTGCAAGAGACCATCAGGGAAAAATAATACATATGCTGTGCCTTTCTAAAAATAAGTCAGATAAAAAAATAAAATAAAAAAAAAGTCACATTCCATCTTTTGAGTCCTGAGTTACCTAGGTAAGAAATAGGTTGTACTATAGTTAATTCCATGACAGTATACTTCAGGGGTAGAGAAACCCTGTATCTCCTAGGCCAAGGGAATGCGCTCTATAATATCCCCAATAGTGGGGCCCGGGAGATAGCATGGAGGTAAGGTGTTTGCCTTTCATGCAAAAGGTCATCGGTTCGAATCCCGGTGCCCCATATGGTCCCCCGTGCCTGCCAGGAGCAATTTCTGAGCATGGAGCCAGGAGTAACCCCTGAGCACTGCCGGGTGTGACCCAAAAACCAAAAAAAAAAGAAAGAAAAAAAAAGAAAAAAAATCAAAAATCCCCAATAGTTACTGTGCCTACGCAGGGTGAAAAAGAAAAAAAAAGCACAAAATAATCATTTTTCCACATATATATTGATTGATTGATCGATTTCTATTGACGTCTTTATTTTGGTGTAGATATGAAGTTGATGTCTCCAATTTTATTTTATTTTATTTTATCTTTCTCTTTCTTTTTGCACTCCGGCATGGTTTGATTTCAGAATTGAGACTACTGTGTGGTGCTTGTCATTATTGCTGTAGTGCTCACTGGATATTTAATTTGATATTTCTTTCTGTATTGATGTGGTGTTTCAATGACCTTTTTCATCTCCTCTCTCAAACTGAGGTTGAAAGCCTCTAGAAGGACTCCGCCCATTTTCAGCTTATTTGATTTTTTTTTTTTTTCTTATTTTTTACTCCATTCTATTGCTTTTCTTTCCTTCTGGCTCTTCGCCCAGAAATTACACCTGGCAGACTAGGAGGATAATATGAGATGCTAGGGATCAAAGGGGTTCATCCTGGGTTGGCTGTACACAAGCAAACTCCCTATCACTGTGCTATTGCTCCAGCTCCCATCCTTTAAAATATTTTTAAGCTGTATTCTTGGGAGTTACTTAAGATTTTTATTAATAGACACTTGTAATTTGCTTTTGTTTTGGAGAGAAAAAAATCAGGAAGTGAAGTTTTAAATGAAGGTCTAAATCAATGTGACCATGTTTAAAACATTACAACAATATGCCAGGAAAAAGGTTTTGAAAAACCCTATATGTCTTTACCTTAAAAAAAAAAAAAGTATGTAAAAACTATGAACAAAATCCCAAGGTAGTGCTGATAATTGTGCTTTTATAGTCAATGGGCAAAAAAAGCAAGCACTTAACTAGCTTCAATTTTTTGTTAATTTCTTAGTGTTGGGATTGCATATTTCTATTAGAGGACTAACCTAGATGATGGTTCTAACTTGTGTTTAAAAATTAATTTTGGGGCTGGTGTGGTGGCACTAGAGGTAAGGTGTCTGCCTTGCTAGCGCTAGCCTAGGATGGACTACGGTTGTATCCCTTGGCGTCCCATATGGTCCCCCAAGCGACTTCTGAGAGCAGAGCCAGCAGTAACCCGAGTGTCATCGGGTATGGCCCCCCAAAAATTATTTTCAAGCTGACTATTCCCAATACATGAATAAGCTATGTGTATTTCTTCTTTTTGTGAATTGCTTAAACATGGCATAAGTTCTTTTTAACTGGCTATTAATTTTCTTCTTTCTTTGTCAAGTTCTACCGATAGTAAAATTAAATAATTTTTTCTACTTTACCTTTTGCTCGGGACTGACTTTCTGAGCCTGGAGGGCCTCGTCCATCGAAACTATCTCTGTAACGGTCAAAGTAAGAGTCATCTTTTCTCCTGCAATAGTCATCCATCCGTAGATATCGGTCATAAGAACCTTCTCTCCTGAAAAGTTAAAGAATTTTGTACAAAGTGAAAACTTCCTGTCCTGCAAAAAATCAGAAAAGCTTCATCCAGATGGAGGAGGTAGGTATAATAAGGCAACGGCTTTGGTTAGGTAAATGAGGTTTGTATCCAGGACTCACTGCTTATCATTCTGCAGCCCTACCAGGACTAAAACCTGAGCATAGTCAGGTATGGCTTTGTATGCATTCAACTTGAGTTCGATCCCTGGCATCTAATATGAAAATGGTTTTAATTCTTTAAAGCTTTTTGTGTTTGCTTGCAGTAATGTGGGGAACTTTGCAGCACTCCTACATAAAAAGCCCTGTACACAGTCCTTTGAGCTTTCTCCCCAACAGTAGAAACTAATAATGTGGGGCCGAAGAGATAGTATAGTAGTAGGGCATTTGCCTTGTACACAGCTGGACCAGGACAGAAGGTGGTTTGAATCTCAGCATCCCATATGCTCCCCTACCCCCAAGCCTGCCAGGAGCAATTTCTGAGCACAGAGCTAGGAGTAACCCCTGAGCACCACTCGATGTGACCCCAAAACAAGAATAATGTGTGTGTACATATATTTTTAAATACATGTGTGTGCACACATATAGTAAGGCCATAAAATAATTTCTCAAAGTAACATCAATAATTACTACCATGGGGCCAGAGAGATAGCATGGAGATAAGGGGTTTGCCTTGCATTCAGAAGGTCGGTGGTTCAAATCCTGGCATCCCATATGGTCCCCTGAGCCTGCCAGGAGCGATTTCTGAGTGGAGAGCCAGGAGTAAACCCTTCCGGGTGTGACCCAAAAACCAAAATAAAATAAAATAAAAATAATAATAATAATTACTACCAACTGTAAATTTAAAAAATCATTGCTTAGAACAAGATGACAGTTAACTGAATGGGAAAAAAATCTTTGCACTCAACACGTCAGATAAAGGGCTGATATCCAGAATATACAAAGCACTCAGAAAGCTGAGCCCCCCAAAACCAAATAAAGCCATAGATAAATGGGGAGATGAAATGAATAGACACTTCCCCGAGGAAGAACAAAAGATGACCAACAAACACATGAAATCATGCTCACCATCACTCATCATTAGGGAAATATAAATTAAGACAACAATGAGATACCACCTTACACCAGTGAGGATGGCTCACATCAAAAATAACAAGAACAATCTATGTTGGCGGGGATGCGGTATGAAAGGAACTCTCATCCACTGCTGGTGGGAATGCCCCTTAGTCAAACCCCTATGGAAAACAGTCTGGAGAGTGTTCAAGGAACTCAGAATTGAGCTGCCATTTGACCCAGCAATTGCTCTCCTAGGTATTTACCCCCAAGTTGGAGGATATTCACCCCAAAGTATGTGTGTACCCACGATTTATCGCAGCACTCAGTATAATAACCAAGTCTTGGAACCAACCTCGATGTCCAACAACAGATGTGGGTGTATAGATGTGGTATCTATACACAATGGAATACTACATGGCAGTTAGAAATGATATAATCGTAGACTTTGCAGCAACATGGATGGACCTAGAAAATATTATGTTAAATGAAGCAAACCAGAAGATGAAAGATAAACACAAAATGATAGCACTATTCTGAAGTACCTAGAATATATACCATATATACAACCAATACTCCATGATCAAATAACAGGGTTTAACAGGGTAGAAACTCCAAACACTGCAATAATCACATATATGGGGGAGTAGTGCCCAAAACAAATGGAAGAGAAACAACACAGAGCCCGACTACACATTATACCATATAGAAACCAGCAGCTGCAGAAACAGCAGCACAGAGAGACAGGTAAGTAATCAACCTTTTACTACAAAGGCCCATAATAATTTCTTAGGAATCTTATACAGGATTACAGGTAAAAATGACAGGAAATAACTGAATCCAACGGAAGCATTTCAAAACAATGTTTGAATGCCTTAACCTTACTATGTTTAAAATAACTTCTCAGTTTTTCTGTCCATAGGGGCTCTTGGATACAAAGGGTGGACAACTTAAAGTGATACCATACTCAGCTTGCACTATGAAAATGCCTGGATAAAACTTATTAACATACCCTTTATCTTTAGACTATGCCCTCTTTTAGGACCTGAAGCATGTGACCAGCCAGACCACTGAAGTAGCAACTGTGACCTCAGGACATATACAACAGGGCCTACTCATTGAACACATTCAAGCAAACTAACATTCCCTTGTTCTTTCCTCCTCTCTTCTCACTTATTTTTTCTCCCTCTTCTACTTTTTTCTCCTTATTATCATCAATTCAATCCACCTCAAATAAAAAAACCACATAGTTACCTCCCCTATAGGAGAGGAAAGTTGATATATAAGGTGCTGCGGCCAATACTGCTAAGGGTAAACACCTATATAGATAGACCTCACTAACACAATGTACTCGAGATGTGAAACCAATATGTATCCAAAATTTGATCTATTAGTTTCTTTACCTTACATGTGCTATATTTAACTATCTTGCTGTACTCAGCTTATCTCTTGCCCCCCACCTCTTTTCATTAATATATACCTAAGCTAACTTCTATATATTTATAATGGGGCAAGAACACACAGAGATAGGAATCCTCTGTGAGAGCCAAACTTAAATTATAAACCCATACCTATAGCCTATATAGCCCCTCCCATATACTATCCCCCCTCCACCCTTCAGAAATCTGACTATTCCATCACCCTTCAAACCCATTCCCGATTTCCCACATTATTAAAAATGTTCACCCTCAGTTAGGCATCAAGACTGACCTTCTAACCCAACGAACCAGTACCCAGCACCCAAGTAAAGAGACAACCACTCAAACCCACACCCCTACTGACTCATGCTATGTGGCCCTCCTTATCACCTCTCCCTACTGTGGACTGTGGTTTGATACCAGACTTAGTACCAAAAGGATCCCCCTGTAAGAACTCTACCCAAGATCTTCCTGCAGCAAATCTTTTCTCAATCTCAAGAAGCCCAGGGTTTGTGATGAAAAGGCACCCTGGAGCCCACACCCCTCAAGAAAATCTCAAAAGACAATGGGGAAGCCTATACTTTCATAATAAGTATAAGACCTTTGTTAACACTATCTCTTAACCTGTTTTTCTACAAATGTAACACAATCTCCTGCATCACTTTGTCCCTTTGTTTTTTTTTTACTTAATTAAAATTTTTCTTCTTCTTTATATATATATGTGAGCATATATATTTTTATTTTTTGTCCTGTATCTGTTATCTTCTATTTCCACCCCCAAATGTACCAGCAATATAATGTAGCACCATTTCTTCCTGCAAAGGCATACTAAAAAAAGGAGAAATCTCACATATAAAAATAAGCTCTTATCTACTAGGGATAAGAACTCATACTTTTTTACAACACAGGGGCATCTCTTAATGTCCTGTGGACCCAACTTAGACCCCAGGGAACTAGACACCGATCGTCCAGCCTTGACTCCTGGATCCCAGACATAGAAATGACACAGTTCTCCAAATCAGCTCCAGAAACCAAAAACCCTCTGGGCACTCTTAATATTGCTCTGACACCAACATGTGCCAGTTCTAAAATGATATCCTGACAACGAGGAAATGAGAACACCCTGATTTAAGAGCAGGTTGTCCTACCTCACTAACCAACAATAAGACAAAATCAGAAGACTTGTCACCCTTTGATCTGCGCAAAAGCCAAGGTCACTATCTACAGATGACTAATTGTTACAACCATGACTGGACAGTACGCATCCTGGGCTAGGCTTTGGTATACGATCGGTACAACAAACAAGATCTCTAATTCCAGAGGTCTGACAGACAACTGCAACTGAACGGGAACATAACGAAAGACTCCATCCCAGACTCCATCCTAAGAGCAGCACAGTGAGCATGACCACCAACTACAGAAGACGGATTAAAACGACACTTTAGGAACAGAACTGCTAGAACCACAAAGAAAGAATTCATCATGGGGCCCGGGAGATAGCATGGAGGTAAGGCATTTGTCTTTCATGCAAAAGGTCATCGGTTCGAATCCCAGTGCCCCATATGGTCCCCTGTGCCTGCCAGGAGCAATTTCTGAGCATAGAGCCAGGAGTAACCCCTGAGCACTGCCGGGTGTGACCCAAAAACCAAAAAAAAAAAAAAAAGAATTCATCATAAGCTCCATCCCTTGACCTGTGCAGACACCAAGATCTCTAGAAACAGGAGATCTGATTTTACTACACATGACGAAGCAAACGTCTTCCATACACCACAAAAGCATCAAGGAGAGAATAAACGAACATACCAGGTGTCTATAGTTAATCCCATGACAGTATACTTCAAGGGTGGAGAAACCCTGTATTTCCTAGGCCAAGAGAATTCCCTCTCTAATGCCCCAATATTTAGTGTGCCTATGGAGGGTAAAAAAAAAAAATGGCACAAAACAATCTTTTTTATCTGTTTATCCATTTAGTTTTTTTTTTTCTCTTTCTTCGACTTCCGTGTTTTGAGGTAGATATTGAAGCTGATGTCTCCAATTTTATTTTATTTTATCTTTTATCTTCTTTTTACACTCTGGCATGGTTTTATTTCAGGACCAAGACTAGTATGTGGTGCTTGTCTTTATTGATGTAGTGCTCACTGGATATTTTATACGATATTTCTTTTTGTATTGGTATGGTGCTTCTATTCCTTTTTTTCCTGTCTTCTCTCAAACTGAGGTTGAGAGCCTCTAGAAGGACTCCGCCCATTTTCGGCTTATTTGATTTTTACCCCATTTATTGCTTTTCTTTTTCTTTTTCTTTTTTTGGTTTTTGGGCACACCTGGTGACGCTCAGGGGTTACTCCTGGTATGCGCTCAGAAGTCGCTCCTGGCTTGGGGGACCATATGGGAACCGGGGGATCGAACCACGGTCCTTCCTAGGCTAGCACAGGCAAAGCAGGCACCTTACCTCCAGCGCCACTGCCCAGCCCCTGCTTTTCTTTTCTTCAAACAAAACCACATAATGTGAATTATCTAGTTCCACCTCTTAAATAGAGGGTGAAATAAAGGAGGGTACCAGGACCAAGCAGATATATGATCACTAAGTAGTAAGCTAGACACAGAGGGGACCACTTATTCTAGCAGCCCGGGGAGGGGGGGGTGAAGGTCTGGGATATGGGATGCAAGATGGAACGGGGGTGGAGGGAGGACAAATTTGGTGATGGGAATTCCCTTGATTCAATGTTGATATGTACCTAAAATACTACTGTGAAAGATATGCAAGCCAATATGGTCAAAATAAAAATTATAAAAAAATAAAATAAATAAATAAAAATAAATAAAATAAAAAAAGATACACACACACACACTAAGAATATAAGACTTATTTGAAAGAATAGTACCTGTAGACAGGGTCTCGGGAGTTTCTCATATCTCTGTATCTGTCATACATAGGATCCCGGTGATCACGAAAATCCCTGGAGTCTCTCAGGTCACGAAAGTCTCTAAGATCCCTCATGTCCCGAGCATCACGCATGCTTCTGTGGTCTCTGTGGTCCCGCATGTCTCTGCTATCTCTGTGGTCCCGCATATCCCTGCTATCCCGGCCATCCCGGCCATCTCGACCATTCCTGGGCTCTCTCCTGGGACTTCCTCGAATTGGGGATCGATCACGTCTTGAATCACGACTGTCTCCAAATCCATATGGATCTCTGTGGGAGGTAGCAAGAAGATGCTAAGACAAAGATACAGAAGGGAACTGATCCTTCCGCTTTTCAATGGAAGATCCCACCCTCCAAACATTTTTCTCTCAAGCACAGTGAGAACATTAAAAAGAAAAAGTTAAGAACTTTCACTCATTTGGTAAGCTAATAGACATGAAAGATCTAGAATCTGAAAAGATTAGGATGTTAAGAAGCCATATTGTAGATAAAGACCTGACCAAACTTCAGGGAGTGACTCAGTATTCCTTAGTTGGTTTTTTTTTTTTTTTTTTTTTTTTGGTTTTTGGGCCACACCCGATGAATCTCAGATGAATCTCAGGGGTTACTCCTGGCTATTCACTCAGAAATCGCTCCAGGCAGGCACGGGGGACCATATGGGGAACCGGGGGATCGAACCGCAGTCCGTCCTAGGTTAGCGCAGGCACCTTATATCCAGCGCCACGGCCCGGCCCCTCCTTAGTTGGTTTTTAAAGTGAAAGGAACCCTCCTATTTTCTCCAACCAGACTAGTTTTATGATTTTATTATTTTTTAATTTTAATTATTACTCATTATTTTATTTTATTATTATTATTTTTTTTTTTTTTTGGTTTTTGGGTCACACCCGGCAGCGCTCAGGGGCTACGCTCAGAAATCGACCCCAGCAGGCTTGGGGGACCATATGGGATGCCAGGATTCAAACCACCGTCCTTCAGCATGCTATCTCTCCGGCCTCTATTATTTTAATTTTTGGTTTGGGGGGCATACCTGGACATGATCAGAAATCACTCCTCGTGAGCTCAGGGGATCTATGGAATGTCAGGGATTAAGTATGGGTAAGCTGCATGCAAGGCAGATGCCCTACCTGCTGCATTAACCCCAGCTCTGCTTAATAGCTTTCAAAAGAGGGAAAGAAGTTGGAGGGGATAAACACATAAGACTCATAAAAAGCAAATGACACAATTTCATACAAAGTAATGGTAATCAAAGATGTCCCAAGTATAGAATGCCTTTCTTAAAAACATCTGCCTTTAATCAAATTAAAAACAGATAATTTGATAATGAAGTAAAAAATACACGATTTATTTTTTCAACATGGTTAAGTAGTGAAAACTCTTGATCTCAGCTTTATGTAGAACCTGATGCTTTTTTATTTACACAATATTTTGTATTATATATTTTCAGGACAGTTTAAGATCAGATTATGATTTGCTTTTTGGAGGGGAGCAGCTGGACCCCTCATGGATTAATCCCAGCATGATTATTACTGGTAATGCAGAGACCATGCTATACCAGAACCTTGGCTTCCTGATGCAAACCACATGCTCAGTGCATTGATCATCGGCATTCTGATTCAATGATCTTTATGACACATTCATCTTCATTGAACTCAACACCAAAATATCTAAAATTTAAATTTAATGCTTAGTCCCATTTCAGACTTTAACACCTCTGCCAAAAATAATTTTCCTAGATACCAAGGTTTATTAAGTTCTTTAACATTAATTAATAGTCTTTCTTGCCTGTTCCTATTAAGTAACTTGAATTCTTTTTTTTTTTTTTTTTTTTGGGTCACACCCGGCAGTGCTCAGGGGTTACTCCTGGCTCCCTGCTCAGAAATTGCTCCTGGCAGGCACGGGGGACCATATGGGGCACCGGGATTCGAACCGATGACCTTTTGCATGAAAGGCAAACGCCTTACCTCCATGCTATCTCCCGGGCCCGAGTAACTTGAATTCTATTTATTTTTCCTCTTCATTCCCATTGGATTAACAAATTAATTCTAATTCCTTATTTCTATGGGACACCAATAATTTTCCAAAATACAATGTCCTTTTAATCATCATCCAGATTTCAATTTATTCAACACTACTACTAATAGACTACTCAAACTTCTGTTACCAATTATAACTTCACTTTTAATTTTTTTAGTTTTTGGGTCACACCTGGCAGCACCCAAGGGCTACTCCCGACTCTATGCTCAGAAATCGCTCCCTGCAGGCTCAGGGGACCATATGGGATGCCAGGACTCGAACCACTGTCCTTCTGCATGCAAGGCAAACACTCTGGCCCCATAACTTCGCTTTCATACTTTGGGTACTCCTTAATCTGGTCCCTTTTTCAACTATTCTTCCCGCCCCCCCCCCCTTCCTGATTCAATCTTCACTTTCTTTTCTTTTTTTGGGTCACAATTGGCAGTGCTCAAGAAAGGATATGTGATGGTGGGAGATAAAATTGAGTATGGCCATATGCAAGGTACCATCCTCAAGTCTCAATCCACATTTCTATTTATGCTATTCTCATGATTTAACTCACATGATACATCTGTCTCAACATTTGCGTGTATGGTTTTTTTTTTGGGGGGGAGGTGTCACACCCAGCAGTGCTCAAGGGTTTCTCCTGGTTCTAGGCTCAGAAATCACTCCTGGGAGGCTCAGAGGACCATGTGGGATGCTGGGATTTGAACCACCAACCTTCTGCATGCAAGAAAACACCTTACCTCCATGCTATCTGTCCGGCCCCATGCTTGTATTGCTCAATCCTCCCAAGTATTTTATCTAATCTTCCTAATAAATGCTCTTCTACTCAGCACTTAAGAGCATGATTTCTAGTACTCATCTCAATTATTGCCTTTTTATATCTTGTTTGATCCACTTTAAGGATTACCTCCCACATAAAACTTGTTCTAAACTCTTGATCTTTCTCAACAAGTATATTCACACGCACCCTTAATTTTTAAGTCCTGCGTTGGCACTTGTATTCTCTAAACCCATCTCACCCTCTTCCTTGCTTCTTTCATAAAATTCTGAAATTATTGGTGTCATAGTGATACCACAGCAGTAAGGGAGCTTGCCTTGTATGCAGCTGATCCTCGTTCGATCCCCAACATCCCATATGGTCCTCCAGACCCGCCGGGAGTGATTCCAGAGTACAGAGTCAAGAATAAATAATTCCTAAGCACCTCTAGTATGATCCATAAACCCAAAACCACACATATTAAAAACTCACAGAAACAAAACCTTTCCTATTACATGTCTGTTTGTATAATGGTTGTCCCTTTCTTGATTGCAAATCTGTAACAAGGACAGTTAATTCTTACTTTCCACTATATTCCTACTATGTAGACATATGGTTGATACACAGCAGATGCTCAATGAAAGTGTTTACTGACTCTTGTTCCTGTATATACTCCTATTATTGCTCTTAACACACTGTTCTATAATTGTTTAAATACTGCTTCCCTACCTACCAAACAGTGAGACTCTCATATCTGTAGAGCAAACAGTTCAGTAAATGTTGAGTTTAGCTAAACTGGAAGCCTCAGAGTAGGCACTATACTTTGTCTATATTTTTGTCACAGTTATACATTCATCATAACATTAGAATATGTTGGCAGGAAACCACAATTTCAACTGGTCCATACAGGCATACAAAAATTTTAAATACCAATTATGCTTCAATCGAGTTCTTGTCATATATTTAAGGCTCCTGATTATGGCAGCAAATTTATAAGAGACATAAGGAATTTAATGTGGCAGCTAAATACTTTCAAAACTATTAGAAAAAGTGTAGACTAGTCAAGATTCTTACTACTGTTTTTCTTACTAGGTCATATAATCTGTCTAACATGTGTAATACATAGAAAGTAGGTAAACATTCGAAACCCAGTGGGAAGAAGCAGCAGTATTTTTGGATTATTAATCAGGATATAAACCTGCTCTGGGGAGAAGTTAGCGGTCATTTGAGGTGGCATCAGATTACAAGTGTTCTTGGCACTAAACACTGAGAAAGATCATGAACTTGACAAACCACACTAAAAACTAAAGGTCAGAAATAATGGGGGTAGGGACTATCTGTTCTTACAGATAAGACCCTCATGCCATAGTGCATGATTCAGAGTTTAGAATCATTAGGTCAAATTTGGTTTTTACTGTTTTAAAGCCACTGAAAACACCTTACTCACCTGTCACATCCCTGAAGACTGAACATGACCCCAGGTTCCCAGAGTCTGGGTTCAAGTTTCCAGCTTGAGAAGGCAAGCGCTCCCTTCTCGCAGTGACTCTAAGGACTGTACGCAACAACACAACTAATTTCCCAAATTGCCTTCTGGATAAAAATGTGGAAGAAATGACATTCATAAAGCAAATGAGCCCAAGAAGTTGTGGAAGTAGGGAAAAAGATAATAATCCTCTAAAATAAAAAGGCAAAAACTTTTCCTTTCTCCAAAAGATAAGCAGTGTGCAGGCTGCTAATCCCTTGGAGACAAAAAAACAAACCAAAAAAAAAAAGTTAGGGTCACTTTAGGACCAAAGCAAAATATCCCCCAGAAATAAAGGGCTTCAGCTGTTGGAACCAACGTTTTTCTCAGAACAAGAACCTGCTACAAAAGGATGGTACAATGTTCAGGATTCAGTGACACGAGGATGAAGCCTGCTCAGATGCTGGGCCTCAGATAAGAAGTAGGCTAGAAGGAAGTTTCTGGAGCACAATGAAGTTCACAGTATCAACTCACACCAAGGGGAGATGTTTTACTTTATGCAGTGTGCCATCAGGTATAGGTCACTACAGGCTAAAAAGAAATCAGAGTCCTTAAATGTCAGCACTCGAGTCCACAAACTGAATGGAAGTAGGTGAAAACCATCATTAAACCTCCACTGTAATTCCTCACCTAGTCAGTTGAGGGAAAACGCTAAAGGCTCTTTGTTTGCCAGGATATAGTCTTATCATTTGGAATTATATGAGGAAAAGAAGAGATGGGAGAAGAGAAAAAGCATGATTCAGATGGCAAGTGATATGCTTCTGGCAGAACTATTTTTCTTCCTGGGGACTATAGGGTGTTAGAAAAACAGACATCTGAGAGACAGAACTAAGAACTGACAGGTGATCATCCTGGGTGAGTGATGAGCTTTGAACATTCTTTGAACATTCCAGAGACTAAAACCTGAAGCTTGGGATGGCATCCTTCAGTCTTGACTGTACAGAGGTCAACAAGGTAAGGCAGTCCTTTTCATCAACATTTCTTTTCAGCCAGCCCTTTTCTGCTCCTAAAAAGATTTCTTCATCAGCTCTTTACATTTCTGCTGTCCCAGACAAGGTCCACAAATGTCATTATGTTGATTCCCAACCAAGATGGCTCCATGCTGTTAGAAATGGAGACAGGAGATTTGCAGAGTTCTTTCATTCAGCACAGGCTGACATCCCACAGATCCAAGTTTTTTTTGTTTTTTGTTTTTTTTTAAAGTACCCATGCTTCTCTCTAGGAAGCACGCTGATGATTTTCTCAAGCAATAATATGATCTCTGTTGGTAGAGGTGGCACTAGCTGAGCTGACTTGAAGCTTTGTAGAGATAACCATAGCTTGGAATCTTTCTTTGTGACGCTCGCATGCAGCAAGGGCTTTTCATAACCAAGGAACAAGCAGTTACCAAACATGTGATATAATAGAAGTGGTCTTGGCTCATAAAAGAAACTTGGTTAATGCTAAGTTATTTCTGATGAGTCAATTCCAATAGCCTGAGGCATCAAGCTAACTCCTTCGCCAATACACAGAAAGAATTTTTTGGTAGTTTTTCATGTAGACAAGCTCTTTTTCTCTTCTTTATGTCATGTGAAATTCAGGAAATGGAGTCTCATAACAGGTATTAGATAGGCTCTGACCCAGAATTGCAAAATGGTGAAGATGAACACTGAGAACATGTGCGGTGAAGATGAACACTGAGAACATGTGCGATATGACCAGAATCACGGTCTTTGAAGGTGAGGATTGATACAGTGTTCTCACAGCATTCAATGATGTGGTCCAAGAATTAAATGATGCTAAGTTTCTGCTAAGGCAGAAACTGATCTTTTTGAGGAACCCTTGGTGCAGTTTTGTGTTGGGTTGAGCAAATGTTGTCAGAATTACATACTGACAGGTGGAGTCATCAGGGAGGCACATCACTGAATAGAGAGCAATGCCAGTGGAACTGCAGCTTACAGAAACATAGGAAGAGGTGATAATCCTGTGAAAATTCCCAAAGATGTTTTGACACTCAAGGTGAAAGTCCAGCAAAACAGTGTTACAAAGGTCTTAGCAGTATATTTTAAGACAATTTTCTTAATAAAAAGGCAGCAGCATTGAAGACACAGATACAACTTATGGGAAATATCTGTCAGAGGCATAGTGATCACCCTGATACCTTCCTACTGCCCATGAAAATGCACTCACCACAACTGGGGAGCACATACTGGACACTTATAGAATTTGGTTGCTGTCAACATACTGGTACATGTGGAATTACTTCCTGCCCCCAAAGGGATCGAGATCTAATGCTCAACCTGCTAGGCTCATCTTGCCTACCATTTGCCATTAGTGTTCTATTTTGAACATGTTTAATTTGTCTGCCTTTAGGATTAAATATATTATTACTAAAGGAAAACGATTTACTATTGGATTTTAGATTTTGGACAGGGTTCAGAACAGATTTTAATGTGGACATCTCTCTTCCCTGAAGCTTATTTAAAATGACTATATGACATTTCATTAAGTCATAAGCTGAGGAATTGATTGGGGACTTAATGGAATTTAAATCAAGACTAGGTGACCCTATTACTGACTGCAAATAAAGCAGGATGTCAATGCCCTATTCACATTGCAACCCACCTTATTTTTAACTAATTTCTAAGGAGATATTTTAAAAGGTCCCTTTTAATACTACATTGGGGGGGGCAGAAGAGGCATTATTAAAGAAAAAAAGCAGTCTTTTTCTTTGATAATAGATGAAACTGCAACTGTACTTTAGGTAGAAATAAAATTACTAATTACTAGTTGTTTTTTTGTTTTGACTATTTTAAATTTAAGATCCTGGCAATGATTGTTAGATCCCAGTTTTGATTATTGTTCCAACATTCTAATATTACCAATATTTCTTGAAGACTGACAATTGGAAATGTTAAAGTCATTTGTTTAAGTATTAATAAAAAGATTCTTCTAAATCCATATAACAAACAGGAATTACTCTGTATTCTGTGACATATAGTTGATCTTTCTGTTGTTTTTGCCTAAAGAAATACAGGGTTATCTAGAAACCACAAGCATCAGCAGGGACCAGAAATGAAGGAAGATTTTATTAATGGACTCAGTGTCTATAAAATTTCCACACACTGTTATACACACAAACCCACTCTCTCTCCCCATTATCCTTGTTTATTGGAGTAATGAGGAGCAAGAAGTGTGGTTGTTCAACACCTGCAGCCTAGAAACAGTGTAACGGAAAACAGAAATAGTATGTAATTGCTAAAATTCCACACTATTTGTTTATGTTCTTCAGGATATTCACAATCACACAAAATCAATAACAGAGTATTTACCTGCAAGTGCAGGCTTTCCTTCTGGTGTTCGAGAGAACAGACAGAATACCAATATAGATGGTTCATTCTGCAGTAAAACCAGTGTACGGCTATGTCAAGTATAGCTGAATTGTGTGATTTCCAATTATCTCTGCCTGAGCAGAGTCCTCAAATAATACAACTGAATTCAGCAGCATTACCTTGCTCCTATCATCTGCTTGAACACTATGGGTTAGACACGTATAATCTATTCTTAGTAATTTAGAGAATACCTACCCTTCATATCCCAGTAGAGGTAAATGGAAAGACAGCTGTAATTTCCTACTATGTTATAAAATGAAGGTATATTTGTCCCAAACAGGAAGGCTGTGTGTTATGTGCAAGTAGATTTACTCCATAGGACTGGTAGAAAATCTAATACAGACTTGGATTCACCTAATACGAAGAGTATTTAGTTAACTATGAATGGTGATTTATCGAAGTATGTAATTTCTAAGTTAGCATTTTGGGGGTCCAATGGAGAGTACAGCGGGGAAGATGCTTGTCTTGTACATGGCCAATCCTGGGCATCTCAGATGGTCCACCAAGCCTGGCAGGAGTAATTTCTGAGAGCAGAGCCAGGAGTAACCCCACTGGGTGTGGGCCAAAAACAAAAACAAAAAACCCAACCAAACAAACAAAGGCAAAAATCAGTATAAGATTTTCCCAGATAGGAAATATATTATTCCTGTATGTATTCACACAAAACTTTATATATTGCATTCATTGGTAAAATGTTTGTGACCAGACAGTTTAAATAGAATCTATTAATCTTTAGAAAGATATCTGCCACAGAGGCAGGTGGGAGGGGGTAAGGGGAGAGGGGAAAGGCAGAAGGGAAATTGGGGAAATATGCACTGGTGGAGGGTTTTGTATATTGTATGACTGAAACTCAATCATGAATAACTTTGTAAACTGTGTATCTCATGGTGATTCAATTAAAGAATTTATAAAAAAAAAAAAAGAATATATTCATCTCTGGTGTAAATATCAACGAGGCCAAAGTGAGGCACACATGGACAGTAGACACATCAGGATTCTTCTGTATATAGTGGAAGGGAAACTGTTTTGAGAAATATTTTTAAGTTCCAGGAAAACTAAGACAAAGGGAGACTTCTGAGAGATGGCATTTTGCCCTTTTTATTTTCCCTTAGTAGGTAACCCAAGCAAGTGAGAAATGGGACCAGCGGCACAGGCACAGCATCAATCTCTCGAGCAGCACTTTCTGTAAACTGGGTTAACATCTGGACCGGCAGCCATTTGGAATGAAGAGTCGAATCTCTGGTGTGTGCTGCAGTGCAGCCTGGCACACACCAATGACCCCAGGTTATTCCTCCTGCTGTGGAGGCTCCCGTGGCATGAGAGCTGGGGATAAACAGAGGTTTATCCTCTTCCAATAGCCTGCAACTTGTGCTGCAAGCTGAACTTGCTGGGTTTGCCACCGAAAACACAAAGCTTCCTCTGCATCTCCTGATGTTATGATTAAAAAAGGCAGCAAGGCCCTTCTTACATGGCTCATGTTCTTATTGCTTGCTTGAGATTTCTGATTTGTTGGGGGGAAGAAAGGACCCTTGGAGGTATGAAGCTGGGCTAACTCCCCAGAGCCCAACTCTCCCAAGGTAACTCACTGCTTCAGGGTACTTTACCTTCTTGAGGGGCTGGGTCTTGATGGAGCCGTATTCATATTTCTTCTTTCCGCTGCCTTATTAATATCTGAAAAGAATAATCAACCCATCTGTTCAATGCTACGGAATAAAAACAAAATCATCAGCACATTTCAAATGAAAGCAACAACAAAAAACTACAATGACAACCAGATGGTGTAAGAAAATCCATTCAGCAGACACACTGTCACTTGGGAATTTTTATTAAGTTATGGCAGTCCACTGTCACGGTTTGGTAAGGAACGCCCCTCAATTTTCTAGCTAACACACAATTTTTGTAAAATGAATTACGTCAATGTCTCAACACTCTTCCAAGTCCTAAACCTAACACCTGTCTCCTCCAAATGGGAAAAGGTTGTCTTCTAAACTTGAAACGCCAGCTATTTTTAGGGGAAGAGACTAGGACAAAGATAAGGATAACAAAAAAGAAAAGAAAAGGTAAATACTTTAAATATTTTAAAGGCAAATATGTTGATTCTAGTTTAACTTTAAGGCAGTGGAGTCCAGTAGTAATAGCTGAACTCCACTGCCTTAACGCTTCCGATATTCTCCAGGAAGCTGGGCCTCCTTTCAGTACGATTTATTTTGCATTCTATTAGCCAGGATATTCCAGAAAAAGAACTATGTAAGTCACAGTATTTACTTAAGAACAAAAACTGACATTTGGCATAGTAGTGTTAGGTAATGAAACACTCCTAAGTTTTATCTAGAGAAACCTGGCATATAAATCAAAGATAAAGCCAAGTTGTTCTGCTAAAAACAAAATAAGCCAGTCTGTGAAACTGGAGCAACTCATCATGCATACAAGTAAAAAGTAATGTATATAAGGAAATGTCCACTATATGTGCTCAAAGATAACACCTGATAATATTTATATAACTTAAAGATAAATACGTACACTAAAAACATCTTATTTCAGTTCAATGAAGAAATAAAACCGCTTCCTTTCTCATATAGTTTTTTCTTATTAAATAATTAATAGCACATCTAATGACATCAGTGTTAAACACATAATTAGAATCTTAAAACAGTAATCATGAATTTGTACCAGAGTCTTCTATATGAAAGGCTATTGTAAACAGCCAAAAACTTGAGTTCTGAGAAGGCTGCCATGTGGCCAACTTTTGAGCTCCTATTTGAGAATAAGCTTCAAATCCATTTTAATTATATCTCCTATTTTTTGATCAACTTAAGTCTGTTCTATTATTGCTTCTCCACTAAGCATATACAGGAGCAATCATTATTTCAATTGTTTTTTGTTCAATACCCAGAGGTATCAGGGAAACTTATGTAGTGTTAAGGATCTAAGTGAGATCAGTAGCAAGCAAGGCAAGCCTTCATATCTAAATTCTCTCTTGGATCCATAATCATTCTTTTTTTTTTTTAATTTAAATTTTTATTGTGTCTGAAGTTCATTATACAGAATTATTTACGGTACATAGTGACAATGAATGAAGGGCATTCCCACCACCAATGTTGTCCTCTCTCCACTCCTGTTCCCAGCATGTCTCCCATATCTCCCTCCTCGGAAATCTTCCAGGTTCTTCCCCTTGGGTCCCTAAATAAAACGATCTTGGCTTTAAAACCAAACAAACAAAACAAAACCACCACTACACCAGAATTTCTGGTATGGGGGAATCAAACTAAGGGCCTCATACATGAGTTTTATCACTGAGCCATATTTGAGAATCAGAAAAGAGTTTTTTTCTGGTTCCAAGCATCAAATCTTCAGCCTGAAACTTTCTATAAAGATTTGGCTAACATTACCTACCCATTTTTGGAATAGGATGTGATATATACTCTTACTTTTTTTGTTTGTTTTTGTGCCACACATGGCCATATTTAAGACTTACTACTGGATCTGTATTCAGGAATCATGTTTTGAGCCTAGCAGAATGCAAGGCAAACACCTTAATCCTTATACTGCTGCTTCCTAGGCTTCAATGCCCTCATGATTTACAGCCTTTAAAATGAATGAAAGAGGGGCCGGAGAGATAGCACAGCAGTGTTTGCCTTGCAAGCAGCTGATACAGGACCTAAGATGGTTGGTTCGAATCCCGGCATCCCATATGGTCCCCCGTGCCTGCCAGGAGCTATTTCTGAGCAGATAGCCAGGAGTAACCCCTGAGCACCACTGGTGTGGCCCAAAAGCCAGAAAAAAAAAAAAAAAGAAATAAGAATGAATGACATATTATTTGATTATAGGAATACAGGAAATCTATTTCTTTTATATCCAACTGCGAAGACTACCAGATCAGGTTTTGAAGGACTTAATGACCTGGTCTCCTAATTTATAGTTTCTAATAAAGGAATATGATTATGATTCAGAGCAAAATGTAATAAATGTACTTGAATTTTAAGTAATTTTCAAAGTATCCCATTAATATACTGGGTGGTGATGGTTGTTGACAATTTCTTTAACTAAGTACTATATCTCCCAGGAAGAATTCCATGTTGTTGAGGTTTTTTTTTTTTTTTTTTTTTTGGTCACACCCGGCAGTGCTCAGGGGTTACTCCTGGCTCCATGCTCAGAAATTGCTCCTGGCAGGCACGGGGGACCATATGGGGCACCGGGATTCGAACCGATGACCTTTTGCATGAAAGGCAAACGCCTTACCTCCATGCTATCTCCCGGGCCCCAGTTTTTTTTTTTTTTTTTAAACACCCAGCATACTCCTTGCTCTGCACTTTGGTGTCCTGGAGGGATTTGGAGACACGGGAAGCTCATAGCCATTGTACTATCTCGCTTGCCCAAATTTCATGTAGTATTAAACAGTTTTGTGAAGATAATTAAGCCCAACATAAACTTGACCTGGCAGATATTTAAGGGAACATATGTACTACTTTATAATCATTAATTTTTCATTAATGCTATATATCCTTTTTTTTTTTTTTTTTTTGGTTTTTGGGCCACACCCAGTGACGCTAAGGGTTTACTCCTGGCTATGAGCTCAGAAGTCGCCCCTGGCCTGGGGGACCATATGGGGCACGGGGGATCGAACCGTGGTCCGTCCAAGGCTAGCGCGGTAAGGCAGGCACCTTACCTCCAGCGCCACCGCCCGGCCCCGCTATACATCCTTATATGAGCAGGAATATATCGTACTGTAAAACTATACTCAGTTCTGTGAGTCCTGAAGGACCTCCCCTCCCCCACAAGCAGTCACATAATATATACATTTGGGGCAAAAATGATTCCAAGTAGAACATAGGCCATACATCTTTTGCTGGGGGACACAACCAGCAGTGCTCCTGGGATCATATGGGGTGCTGGGAATAGATCCTGGGTTGGCTGCATGTAAGGCAAGTGGTCTGCCTGCTGCACTGTCTCCCCAGCCCTATAAACAGATTTTTATAACCTTCTCCCACTACATGAAACCTCCTCCATTCTGGGTGAAATTAAAAAAAAAAAATAAGACCTGGGTAAATTATGCTATTTAATAGGGACCACTCCTTTCTGGGTACTCCTGGGTAAGACAAACTTGGAGTGGTGCTTATGGGCTAACATAATAAAGGATGGGGTGATCACATAAGATTAGAAAGAAAATGGCCTCAGGAAAAAGTCCCCACAATAGTGTATAGAATATCACTAGAATGGGTTCAGGAAATGCACCCTGATAACTTCTTAATCCCAGTTTTATCACTTTGCATACCTTAAATCCATGCAAAGTGCTCACCATTCCCTAGGGAAGAAGATATAAAAGGAAAAAAGATTTTCTACCTTTCTGGAATCCCCATGTTCAGCTACCCTGGACTTCTCTTCCTTTTTTTAAAGCTTCTATTAAATTCAACCAAATAATCTTTAGCCCTCTGCTTTTCATTCTGACTGACTGAGGAAAAGAACCTGAGTAATCTGAAAAAGCTACATTCCTGATCCCACCTGGACATTTTTGACTGTCTCAAAAATGCCATCCAGGGGGCCCGGGAGATAGCATGGAGGTAAGGCATTTGCCTTTCATGCAAAAAGTCATCGGTTCGAATCCCGGTGCCCCATATGGTCCCCCGTGCCTGCCAGGGGCAATTTCTGAGCATGGAGCCAGGAGTAACCCGAGCGTTGCCGGGTGTGACCCAAAAACCACACACACACAAAAAAATGCCATCCAGGAGCCAGAGTGATAGCACAGCAGTAGGGCGTTTGCCTTGCACGTGGTCAACCTGGGATTTACCAGGGTTTAGTTCCCGGGATCCTATATGGCCCCTTGAGCCTGCAGGAGTGATTTCTGAAGGCAGTCAGGAGTAACCCCAGAGTGCCACTGGGTGTGGCCCAAAAACAAAAAACAAAACAAAAGTCATCCAGGAGGGACTGCTCAGATTAGGAGTTGGGTTTGAGAAAACTAAATAAAAGTTTCAAAAAAATGTCAATTCTCATTACCACCAGTTTTCAAATGCAAAACTAATCCCAACATACATATAATTTTGTTTTTGTTTTGTGGGTCACACCCGGCAATGCTCAGGGGTTACTCCTGGCTCTACGCTCAGAAATCGCTCCTGGCAGACTCTGAGGACCATATGGGATGCCGGGATTCGAACCACTGTCCTTCTGCATGCAAGGCAAATGCCCTACCTACATGCTATCTCTCCGGCCCCTATATACATAATTTTTTTTATTTTTGAAAAAACTTTTCAGAAACGCAGATTAGAGAAAATATTGAGAATAT
>PVKC010009033.1:0-27293 GCA_004027635.1 Crocidura indochinensis
TTAACATTTATTTTTATCATTTATTTTCCCACTTACCTAGAAATGCTGTCATTTAGTTATTTCTCTTAGCTGTTACTGCATTTCACAGTGACTTTCTTTAAAATATCTTTTCTGTCATATGTTGCTTATTCTTTTGGCCTCATGTATTTCTTTTTATTTTTTCACCACTTCCCTCCGAGATCATGTATTTCTACACTCTTTGACTTTGCTTCTGGTTTTTGTCAGTCACTGTCCCACACATCTATTTAGCTTTTCATACATGATCTTCTTGCCTGCTTTGGTGATTGGCCTTTACTGTTTAGAGTTGGGCAATGATATTCTCTCACTGGTGTTTTGATAATTGTAACCACTTCACAGTGTAGGTAAATAGTACAAAGAAAACTGACTTTATAAGATTATTTACTTGATAAAAAGTCCTTACTTAGAAGAAACTACCACGGAAAAATGAGAAAATTCCAAATTTGAAAAATAAATGGAAAAAGACTTTTAGTTTTAGGATGTGGGCTATAAATGTAAAGTAGATAGCCTTAAAAGATATGATTGAGTTATTTTTAAACGACACACGATTTTATTTTACTATTGTATTGTGTATTGAGGATCTAATGCATAAGTTTGGCCTTCTGTAGAGATATCTTCTTCAAAGCCAGTATTGGGTGATGGTGATGGGTCAGGGTGGGGGTTTGCAGAGAATAGCACATATCTGGCAAGAGTGTTTTCATACGAACTCCTGTAGAATTACCCACCCCATTATGGGATGGTCCTCTCTTCATTGTTTACTGGCCTTAAGGGGCATGGTGGCCATCCTGTTGTCCCACTAAACCATCCCATTATGCCACACAAATCCATTTTACTACCCACTAGGGCATCATTTAGTACAAAGCAGTAGTAATTTAATGCCACCCTAGTGGCCTCAAAGAGTTACTGCTACACTAGCCAGAGATTCCGCTTTTTTTTTTTCTGGTAATGATTTATATATTGGGAGAAACTAACTGACCTGCTATATAAATTTGTGATGCAGATTCAACCCTGGTATCAGCTAGTGGGCCTTTACTGAGCAATTTTTCACACCCATGATTGCTAGAAAGTTTATTAGGATGTGAGCATATTTGCTTTTCCTGTAGATCTTTCTCATGCACTTGTATATAGAGGATATTTGCCTTATCGCTTCTATCTCCTTTTAATGCGTGTCTAAGATACAAACTCATCTTTTATACTTTCTGCCTCAGCGGGTGGCATGTATGATTCTTAGTATATTTAGACTATTAAACATTGACCTTCATTTATTAGTTTTTGAGTAAGTTGCAAGCTATTTCATTCCCAGTTTACAAGACATAAACTATTCTTTATTGGAGTTAATAAGAGTGTTTGTTTAAAAAAAATGGAAACTATTTTATTACGTTTTTCTTGGCAAAATATCTCATTACTTGTGACTTTAAGATGCAGTCTGAATACAGTATCTGAGAACACCATCAAATTGGAAAATTTGGGCAGTTTTTTAGGTCACTAGTTCAGTGAGAACAGCATTGTATTTGTTGATATTTCTTAAGTCCTAACCTTCTCCGCTTATCTTGAATGTGTTTGACTCATCAGAACTGGCTGTGGTTTGCAGTCATCATAAATATAGTTATCATTTGGAGTCCTTTTTGATTCATTGGATTATCTAACCTTTCCTAAAATTAGGAAATAGTATCAGACATATCTTTCATAATGTTATAGCAGTGCTATTATGTTCATATATTTGTTGACTTAACCTAAATTCTCATTTCAGGCATAAACTCTTAAAACGTTGTGCTGTAGGACCCAATCGACCTTCCACAATATCTCAGCCAGGGTTCAGCACCGGATCATCATCATCCTCATCTTTACCACCTCCTGCTTCTTCTAAGCACAAAACAGCAGAAAGACAGGAAAAAGGAGACAAATTGCAAAAGAGACCCTTGATACCATTTCACCATAGGCCCTCTGTGGCTGAAGAGTTATGCATGGAACAGGACACACCGGGACAGAAACTAGGCCTGGCAGGGATGGACTCCTCCTTAGAGGTGTCTAGCAGTAGGAAGTATGATAAGCAAATGGCTGTGCCTTCCAGAAATACAAGCAAGCAAATGAATCTGAATCCTATGGATTCACCTCATTCCCCTATCTCACCTCTGCCGCCAACACTCAGCCCTCAGCCACGGGGCCAGGAAACAGAGAGTTTGGACCCGCCATCTGTCCCTGTGAATCCAGCCCTCTATGGAAATGGGCTAGAACTTCCGTTGTCTACTATGGATGACAGAACTGTCCTCGTCGGCCAAAGACTGCCTCTGATGGCAGAGGTCAGCGAGACAGCCTTATATTGTGGGATTCGACCCCTGAACCCAGAGTCCTCGGATAAGTGGTGGCAGAGTTACCATCTCCCACCCATTGACGATGCTGAATTCCGGCCTCCAGAGCTCCAGGGTGAGAGATGTGATGCCCAAACGGAGATAAACTCTGAGAGCACTGCATTGCAAAGGTACGGCCACATTCACTCCACCCACCTGCTCCCCCACCATAAAGCTACTACTGGCTTTTCAGATTTTTAGTTTTGGGAGTCAGATCTGATGGTACTCAGGAGCTTCTCCTGGCTCTGTGCTTAGAATTACTCCTACTGGTGCTCTGAGGACCATAGTTGAGATCAGGCTTTCAGATACCTGTAAGACAACGCCTTAATCCCTCTACTGTCTCTCTAGTCCCAGATGACCCTAGTCTTTTAAGAATCAGGGTGTTGTCAATATTACTCCTACTAAACCTTCTGATTGAAAATATAAGAGACTTGTCTTCACTGTTGGAGATTCTGCATTTGAAAAGTGTTAAAAGTTCTGCTCTGTCCTTCATGAAATGTATCAAGTCTGTCCTTATTTAAGGGTACTGCTTAGAGAGTTTTCCTGGCAGTTCATCGATGAGTATGTGTTAGCTTGTTTGGACTCTGCTATTTGTTAATGAGAGAATGTAGTTCCCTGAGAGTTTGCACATGTTGGACAGTGCCTTTGAATGCTGACACATGTAAGGAAGGCTTTCCCTGCATTCAAGCATGTATCAGACATTTAGTAATGAAACATGATATCTATAGTGCATTAGAGCCACCCAATATACTAAATAATTGACACCAATTATCTCATTTAGACTCCCTCACAACAATTTTATTACCTTAATTTCATAGCTGAGAAGGAAACGAGGGTCATGGGGTTACCGAAAGACACAGATGGAATCTGAACCTTGGCAGTCTGTTCTCAGGCTCCTTAACGCTCTTTAAGAATCCAATACGAAAACAAATGTTCTTGACAAAAGCTACTAAGTTTTATTTGACTGAATGTAATCTCTAAAAGAAATTTACTTTGTACGTGAAATTTTAGCTTGCACTTGTAAATACTTTGAAATGCTACTTTAATTTTTTTTTTTTACTTTTACTTTTTGCTAAAACTAAAACTGCTATTTATTTTCTCTATTAGACTCTTAGCACAGCCTAATAAGCGGTTTAAAATCTGGCACGATAAGCAGCCCCAGATGCAGCCACTCCATTTCCTTGACCCATTGCCTCTGTCGCAACAACCTGGAGACAGTATGGGAGAAGTCAATGATCCATATACTTTTGAGGATGGTGACATCAAATACATATTTACAGCCAACAAGAAATGCAAACAAGGGGCCGAGAAAGATTCCCTGAAAAAGAATAAGGTATCATTTGACATAGAGTCCAGCATGGTGTGGATTTCAGTCTCTGTGGACACAAATGTGTGAGAAAACTTTGGAGGCAGAATGTTTGAGGTAGTCTTGCCTGATTGCTCTGTCCCCATATTCATGCTCTTGGTACTAGTGTATCAAACAGTGTTGTTCCTTTTTATGTCATGGCTCACCTTTGTTTAAAAGTCAGCCGAACATAAATGAAGCCTCATATTTCCAGGCTAAAGCTCTCGTACAGTGCATGTCTCCTCTCATATGCTGATTCTTGTTGGCCTATGCTCCCTGCTTATTTCTTTTAAGTATTATTCCAAAGTGCCCAAAATAAAAGGGGGAAAAAAAGCCATGTCGGTAACAGCATCTACTGTTTATTGAGCGCTTACTATGTTGACTGCTCAGTGCTTTACCTGTTTGAATTAATATTTTACATCTGAATTAATTACTATCAGCACTATTAATGCCAGTCGATCACCATCAATTTTTCTGGTTCCATTGTCATACAAATAAGCACTGGGGGTGTCTTCTGTCTTTTTGCCTTAAATTTTGAAACACTCTGAAAGACTGGGCCGTTCATAGAGATTTTCTTGAGAACAGAGGAAATTAAAAGAGGACGACGTTGTAGTTCAGGAGATACTTATATTGCTCTACAGTCACCTGAATCCAGACAACTCAGGTCCTAATTCAGCAGTGCAATGTTCTTAAAGGCAGCTCTTAACACCATGGCGTTCCATAATAAAATGCTGCCAGTAACATTTAGGCAAAGTGCTATCGATGCAAATACCCCAAAAGATTAAGGGGAAGTATGGGAATTCTGGTTGTACGTCAATCCAGGGTAAAGAGCATTTTTTATTTCCTTTGGTTGCATAGACCATGGTTGATCATACTTGTGCTCATAACAAGTTCCATTCCTCCCTCTAATTCTTTGTGTTCTCCCTCATATTTCACACTTTGGGTTGGTGTTCATGTGTTTTGTTTGGCTGAATTTATTATACAGTCAGAGGATGGATTTGGTACCAAGGATGTCACTACACCAGGTCATTCCACGCCGGTGCCTGATGGGAAAAATGCCATGTCTATTTTCAGTTCTGCTACTAAAACAGGTGTGTACAATGATTATTTGCCTCATTTGGATTGTTGCTAAAATAAAGTGGAAGGGAGATACTTCTTAATTTAAGATTATATTCTTGTTATGGTAGCAATACTTTGATCTCTTGAATATATATGTCATAGTTTTAGTTCCTTTTAAAGCTGATTAACATGTCTGGAAATAATTTTGTCTGAATTTAACTGAAAGCATAGGACAGATTCGCAGGCAGGTTGCTTAAGATCTGTGCCTTCTCCTCACTCCTCCTCTGACAATGAAGTCGTTCATTCCATGTCTCTTGCCTGCTTTCCCACAGATGTCCGGCAGGATAATGCTGCAGGCAGAGCTGGCTCCGGTAGCCTTACACAGGTGACAGATCTGGCACCTTCCCTTCATGACTTAGACAACATCTTTGATAATTCTGATGATGATGAACTTGGGGTGAGTGTGCCTGCGCTGCCCACAAAGTATTTTGAAAGGGGAAGAATTAGATCAGTGCTTTGTTATTTCTTCATGGTCTACTGCTGTACTGAACTTTAAGACTCTGATTTCAGGTTTGGAATGTTCTTCAAAACTGCGCAGTAAAGGGATCTGAAAGTTGTTAGTGAAGGGCCCCACACTTCTTGGGTTTTCACTGTTAATAGCTTTTCTTCATTGCTGTTATTCCTGCTGCAATCCAATCTCTACACATCTAAACAGTCCAAATATCTTGAAACTAATAGCAGTATGCTCTGTATTCCCTTTAGATCAGATTTTACAAACCATGCCCACATACCATTTTATTCATTTAATGGAGGCTACGTTTTGAGAGCTGTTAACAAGATGGTGTGTGCTGTTTCAGGCTTCAGGATAGGGGGGGAGAAAAGTTGTGTATATAGAAATTAAGCAAGAGAGTATATCATGATTAAAGTGACAGATAAGAATTTGATTTTTTTTTTTTTTTTTTTTTGGCGAAAAGCTGGACTGGGTCAGGAAATTTGTATAGGATTTGTATATAAATTTGTATGGGATTCGCTCTCCTATCTCGTTACCTTTTAGCAAATAGAAGTGCCTCTTAACTGCATTTTAGAATGCATTTAGAATTGTCACAGATTTTATGCCTCCCCCCCCAAAAAAGAGGAGGACATTATCATTATGTGAAACCCTTTTACAAATTGTGCCAATAAAAAATGTGCCAGCATTTCTTAAAAATTGTGTAACGTAAAAACTGTACTGTTGCCATAATTATGTGGCCGGTATGATTATATGGTTACAAACACTTCAAGGATGCAGCTAAAAAAGGGTTTTTTGAAGAGAAATAGTAGCTTTTTCTTTAACGTATGTGCTTATCTTTGTTCCTGTCCATCCATTTTTAGATATTGTTAGTGATTAATTCTTTGATAGCTTGTTCTCATACTTATTTTTGAAGTTTCAAATTATTAAATCACCTCCTTATACTTGACACTCAAAGATTTAAGAAAAAGCAGTATATGAACAGAATGCCTTTATTCATATAAATGACTTGAATCTAAAGGTGCTGAACATTTTAGTATAAAGAAACAGTTAAAGGGCCAGAGAGATAGCACAGTGGTAGGGTGTTTGCATACGGTTCAAATCCCGGCATCCCATATGGTCCCCCAAGCCTGCCATGAATGATTTCTGAGCGCAGAGCCAGGATTAACTCTTGAGCGCCAGGTGTGACCAAAAAACCAAAAACTAACTAACTAAAAAGAAACAGTCGAGCAGCAGTGTTTCAGCTATGGCTTGAAGGTTAAACAGAAATCAGAATTCTAGAGCCTGTTCACACTTTAAAGTAAAATAGATATGATTAACAGATATTATATACCATTAGTATTATACATACTTAGTGAATAATGTCCATGAAGAATTGATTTGCCATGAAATATAGGTAGAGGGAGGTAGGGGAGGGCCAGTGGTTTAGTGTGGAATGAACTTTGTTTTTTAAAGAGCAAGAATGAACAAGTGGGACGATGCAGGATAATGAAAAGTGAATTTTCTGAATGGCGGGTAAAGATTGCTTGGGGCTAGGAAGGTTTTCTGAAACTGCTGCTATTGTGTACCTCCTACCCGCTATCTACACTTGCCCTGGTAAAGCCAGTGCTTGTCTACTATCCTATTACATAGAAAGCAGGAGCACACTTTAGTAACCAGTGTTGGGTTGGACCGGAGCCATTGATTCAGGCAGTGGATGCAGGAAGGGATGCAGAAGGGGAATGGAAAGCATTGTCTAGTTGAAGTGACACCTTTCCTAGTTAGCTAAACACAGACCATTTTAAAGCTTGCCTAAGTTCTTGAAAACAGGCGTCATCTGGGATCGGTGGTAATGATCTGGAGGGTTAGATTAGATACCCTGATGATTCTCTGAGAGCCAAGTATAAAGGAAAGAAATCAGAAAGAAGTTGAGGAAGCAAGAAAAGAAAAAGCAAGCTTTGAGTAACTTTATGCTCACAGCTGCCAACCTTAGGATTATTGTCTCTGTTCTGAGCCATTGGGCTTCTCTGTACAAGAAATGAATTACTATGAGAGCGAATGAAGAGTACTTTGTAGCTTGGAAATATTCTTAGTAATACTAATGTGAAAAAGACGGTGGGCATTTTTTTTAACCTAATCTTTGTTTGTCTGAAATGAGTATTTGTGGTTTGTTTTGATTTCTAATCTGGAATATAAACGAAGAAATAGTTTATCTTAAAAATATTTGCCGTTCCAGTTTACTTTTGTCAGGAGTTGGAAGACTTGGCTGTCTTTTCATCTCAGTTATCTTGGAATTTAATTTCACACTTCCACTCTGATGCTGAATAAATACATGCAAAAAAAAAAGAAAGAGAGCTTCCATTTTTAAGGATCTGTCTCTTGCTGATGATGAACAGTAACTGCTTAATAAAAGCAGAAGATACTTGTTTTTCTGTGGTGAAAATAAAGGCATTATAGTTTGGGAACATTTTAACTGCCTGCTTCCCAAGGAACACTAGGTTGATAGCAAACTGCTGCTCAGAAGCACCACCCGAAAGTAACCCATTGCCTAATTGCCCTAAGAATGATGCCTGGCCATAGGTCTCTACTCTACTCTGAGCACAGCCTGTCCTCCCTGCTGGCTTGGCTTCTGAGTGAATAAGCTCTTAGCCAGTTCCTTTGTTCCACAGTTTGCAGTTGTCTAGAATTTCATCCGGGGCACACTGCAAGAGAATAGACTTTCTTTACTTTTTCACATAGTAGCAGACAACAGGAAATTGTTAACGACAGTTCTACTCAGGTTCAGTTGTGGTACTTTGTTTTTTAAAAAAAATTCCTGTGTTTTTAGGCTGTGTCACCCGCACTGCGCACATCAAAAATGCCTACAGTTGGAGCAGAAGACCGACCGCTTGGGAAGGATGGACGAGCCGCTGTCCCGTACCCCCCAAGTAAGTGGGGCAAGTGGTCTGGTCTAGTCTGGTCTGGGACTCACTATCTGCACCAGAAAATCAGATTTTCATGCCATTTTTTTTAATAAAGTGGTACTATATCTTAAGTCCTCATTCATCTTTCCCGTTTTGAATACTAAGAATTTAATGTGTGTAATTGGTATTTCCAATAGACAAGATAGGCAAGAGACCATGTTCATTTAAATCTCTTTATTTTCAAAGAAGTGGCTTTTTGGGACCAGAGCAACAGCACTGTAGTGGAGTGCTTGCCTTGCATGTGGCTGACCCGGAAGGGACCCAATTAGATTCTGGCATCCCTTATTGGCTCCCGGCCTGGCAGGGGGAATTTCTGAGTGCTGAGCCAGGAGTAACCCCTGAGTGCCACTGGTTGTGGCCCAAAACCAATCAATCAATCAATCAATAAAGTAAAAAAAAAAAGCTTCTGTGGATTAAATATGGAAAAATGTTTCCATTCAAATGTTTTAACCTAATAGCCCTTTTCTTGTAGGATAAATGCCACAGAGGTGATTTCCAGCTACTTTCCACTCTGTGTTTGTAAGATTCTTTGCAATTTTCACACATTTCATTCACATGAGGTTTGTGAATATTTGTGTGCTGTGCCCCCTCCCATTCAAATTTATTTGTAAGTTTTTGGGTTTCTTGTATATACCAGCTAGTCGTATTATATCTGCTGCCAAAAAGAGAGTTTTTTTTCTTCTAGCTATGCTTTATCCAAAGGAACCACACTACATTATAATAGAAAAGAAAATCAGAGTTACTGATGGGGACACTTTGAGTCAAACAAAACATAATTCCAGAGCAAATCATTCTTTAATACCTTCTCATCGGCTCTAAATGATGATGAGAACAAAATGAGGGAAACCATCATATCATTGGAATGTCAGAAGCCGTAATTATGATCATGATCATAGAAGGTGGCACTGCTGGACCAGATACACAAGTGTGGAACAAGCAAAGAAAAGGTGTCTTGCCAGAGCCGAAACCCAAGCAGGGATATCAGTTTAGAGTATAAAATTGTTGTCGTATACTCATTAGTTATTACTTATCTATAAAAATGTAGATGTTAGGGGCCAGAGCAGGGGTGCTAGAGGTAAGGTGTTTGCCTTGCAAGCACTAGCCTAGGACGAACCTCCGTTGGATCCCCCTGCGTCCCTTATGGGACCCCCCAATCTAGGGGCGATTTCTTAGTGCATAGCCAGGAGTAACCCCTGGCCGTCAACGGGTGTGGCCCAAAACAAAAAACAAAAAAAAATGTAGATGTTACTATAAAAAACACTTTGATTAGAAATTGGGACATAAAGTACGATTTCAAATCCCTTGATTTTCTTAAACTGGTGGCTCCAAGAGCCACAATTCCTTGTACTGAACACCCCCTAGTGACCAAATTGTGTAGCCGCAGTTGTATAATTAAAAATAAAATCATCCTTCAAAGTATTCAATGTAGGGCTAGAGCAGGGGTCCTCAAACTTTTTAAACAGGGGGCCTGTTCACTGTCCCTCAGATCGTTGGAGGCCGGACTATAGTAAAAACAAAACTACGAACAAATTCCTATGCACACTGCATATATCTTATTTTGAAGTGAAGTAACAAAATGGGAACAAATACAGTATGTGGCCTGCGGGCCGTAGTTTGAGGACCACTGCTTGAGCAATAGTACAATCAATAGGGTGTTCACCTTGCATGTGACTAGCCTGGGTTCAATCCCCAACATCGCAGTTGGTTCACCAAGTCCCACCAGGAGTGATTCCTGATCGCAAGGCCAAGAGTAAGCCCTGAACATTCCTGGTATGTCCCAAAACAAAACCGAAGTATTCAATATCTTTTTCAGAAGATAACAGTCACTCTCATCCAGACCTCATTCCCACTGATTTCCTCTTTTTTTTTTTGTTTTCTTTTTGGTTTTTGGGTCACACCCGACAGCGTTCAGGGGTTACTCCTGGCTCTACGCTCAGAAATCGCTCCTGGCAGGCTCAGGGGACCCTATGGGATGCTGGGATTTGAACCACTGTCCTTCTGCATGCAAGGCAAACTCGATACCTCCATGCTGTCTCTCTAGACCCTCCCACTGGTTTTCAATAAATTGTCCTTCGACTTCTCATAGGATTATTCATCTTAATTGTGAGCTTGCAGTGGATACCCAGAGGACATGCGTGTATGTATAAAGTACATACTCCCACACATCGTGCTCTCTCCCTAGCCCGGCAGTTTTATTTTAAAATTAATTTGGAAAGATAATGAGAGTAGCATTTGGTAATTCTACACTATTTCCTACATACTTGTAGTAGCTACTATGATTTATTCTGGTTTCTACTTGGGTTCATCTCCTTAGACTTCTCTGAGAATTAGCTTTTGAAGAAAAAGATGTATTATATACATATATATATCCATATATATGTGTGTGTGATTTATGCTTCATTCGCTTACTCTAAATCAGGGGTCCTCAAACTTTTTAAACAGGGGCCAGTTCACTGTCCTGATCGTTGGAGGCCGGACTATAGTAAAAACAAAAATTACGAACAAATTCCTATGCATACTGCATACATCTTATTTTGATGTGAAGAAACAAAACAGGAACAAATACAGTATGTGACCCGCGGGCCGTAGTTTGAGGACCACTGCCTAAATCATAAAGCATTAAGAGATAAAGTTCCTGAAAACTGTCATTTTCTCTGATGACCCTTTGAGAAATGTCCATTATTAGTATTCTATTGTGTAAGCTATATGACCATTTAATTAGCATTAATTTTGATGATAAACAGAGTACTTGGAAATATGACCTGGAAATTTTAGAATCCCTGTCAAATCTTTTATAAGAAATGTACTATCTTTTATTTATTTTCTGCTTTTAGCAGTTGCAGACCTGCAAAGGATGTTTCCCACCCCTCCTTCTTTGGAGCAACATCCTGCCTTTTCACCTGTGATGAATTACAAAGATGGGATCAGTTCAGAGACAGTGACAGCACTAGGGATGATGGAGAGCCCTATGGTCAGTATGGTTTCAACCCAGCTTACAGAATTCAAAATGGAAGTGGAAGATGGATTAGGAAGTCCGAAGCCAGAGGAAATAAAGGTAACGACTGCCAGTGGTGATTCTGCCAAACTGCCTGGTTTTCTAGTAGATAGGCATTGTCCTTCAAATAGTGTTCTCTGTATGCGACACATGCCTAAGAGTCTCGGAGCCCTTTAAATTGAATCATTAAGTATGAATCCATTAAGTATGCCGTCTTTCGATTAATTTTTTAAAAATTAGCAGTCTTTTTTTTTTCCTGCTGTTCAGCTCAAAGGAATTTTGACTAATAGTTTGGTTACTTTCGTATGATATGTCCTACCTGACCAGTGTCTTCACCATTCCTTCTTTATGGTTCCAGGACTTTTCATATGTGCACAGAGTTCCAACTTTCCAACCTCTGGTGGGCTCCTCCATGTTTGCTCCACTGAAGATGTTGCCGAGCCAATGCCTGCTACCTCTGAAGATACCCGATGCCTGCCTGTTCCGGCCCTCATGGGCGATTCCTCCGAAAATCGAACAACTGCCCTTGCCACCTGCAGCCACTTTCATTCGAGATGGCTACAAGTAGGTCTAGGAATTGGGTCTTGTTTTTTTGTCCTCTTTAATGGGATTTTTGTTTTGTTTTGTTTTTTGTTTTTTGGGTCACACCCGTTTGATGCTCAGGGGACACCGGGGTATCGAACCGAGGTCCTTCCTTGGCTAGCGCTTGCAAGGCGCCACCTACTGGCCCCTTTAGTGGGATTTTTATTTTGACTATTTTATTTTTGGGAACTTTTCATTCAAAACTGCCATTTATTGGCAGACTTTAAACATTATATTATATTGAAATGTAACTAAATTTCACATACTTAATTTCAGGGTTTTTTTGTTTGTATGTTTTGTATGAGAAACCAGGATATCATGTTTAGTCAGTTTAAAGTTAGAATCAACCACAGACTCAAGCTCTAGGGTAGTTATTGGTAATATTTTGTTGTATTTTGTTTTCCGTAATTGGTGGCTTCAAATATGTTTTGTAAGGCATCTTACTGTAACATTAGCATATTACTTCTCTGTTACTGACCCCACATCACATAAGCCCCCAACAAAATGATGATTGGATATGGAAGGGAGGAATGGAAATATTCATTTTATAGTTTAGGTATCTCTCATATTATCCCCAAATAGTATTATTTATTATCAACACAATAACATCAGTCTTCCCTATAATTAATAATTTCTCAGTAAAATAATTAAATTCTATAAAATAAAGGTCATGGGTTCAGCTTTCTGCTGGAATCAGTAGCAACACTTTGATGCAAAGGACAGAGCCTGGGACTTGGCATTGCCCTGATGTGAGGGGCAGTGAGACTGAGCTGGGTGTGCAGTGACTGTCACACACACACACCCCTACCACCCACCCTGAAGGGACATGTGGTTTTCAACTACAGCAAGTCGGCAGGCAGGCAAGTGGGAGATTGGAGATCTGGATTTGTATGCTCATCTCCTTTTTAAAGTTTTGACAGTTTGGGGGGCTGGAGTGAAAGCACAGTGATAAGGTGTTTGCCTTGCATGCAATCGACCCAGGTTGGACCCAGGTTCAGTTCCCGGCATCCCATATGGTCCCCTGAACCTGCCAGGATGGCTCTACGCTCAGAAATCACTCCTGGCAGGTCTGGGCTTGCGGGACCACATGGGATGCCGGAATTCAAATCACTGTCCTTCTGCATGCAAGGCAAAAGCCCTACCTCTATTTCTCTGGCCCACTAGGAACAATTTCTAAGTGAAGAGTTATGAATAACCCCTGAGCACCACTGGGAGTGAACCCCCCCCAAAAAAAAAAAAAGTTTTGGCAGTTTTATCAATTCATGGTTCAGATTTAGCTGTGTTTTGGCAGTTTTATCAGTTCATGGTTCAGATTTAGCTGTGGACAGGACTACTTTTATACTTTTATATACTTTTACAATGAAATCAATGATAATGTCAAAAGTGGCCTGAAAAACACGGTGAAAGAAGTAGTTTAATAAAGGACCTGAGATTTGGGAGGGAGGCATAGTGCCATAGAACTCAGATTTCTGTCTTTCTGTTTTCTCTATGACCTCAAATGACCATTTTAACCAAATTTCCCCCTGCCCCCACTCTTGCCTTTTTAAAATGTTGGATCACGTCCAGTAGTACTCAGGGCATACTCCCGATTCTGCTTAGGGGTCACTCCTGATGATTCACTCAGAGGACCAGATGGGGTACTGACAGTCAGTCCTAGACCATCCATATGCAAAGCAAATGCCCTACCCACTGTACTTTCTCTCTAGTTCTATAAAAACTGCCTTTTAAAAAAGAGAATTGGCATTGATCTGTTTTTCACACAAAACTTCTTAAAGGCTCCAAGCAGTCAATGTCAGAGTACTATTGAAACAGAGGCTCATAGCCCTATCAAGTCCTCAGAAGCGCCTGGGATGCAAATGAAGGCATGGCTTATTTTCTGCTGTGGTACTTCATTTGGGTGCTTGTTTACTTAATCAGGGGTGGGCCCAGTGCAGCTGAAGTGCTCCAGCACACGAGAGCCCAGTGGTCCCCAATAAGTGATGCATCAGCCTCAAGAACCTGCTAAGCAATTTATCTCCTATTATGTGCAGGCTCTCGAGAAAGGGACTTACAGTCCTTTGCTGTAGGGTAATTTAAATAATATTTACATCATTTTCCAGATCTATGAAATCTGTCATTAGCCATCCCAACAATTCTACATGCTCTAATTTGGCATTGTTGATGAACTTTCTACAATGAAGGAAGAGTTTTATATCTGTATTTTCCCATAAATATGGCAGCTGCTACATGCATTCATGTGCCCGTGGGCCACTTGAAATGTGGCTAGTTGAGATGAAGACTAAACTTTTAGGGTTTTTTTTTTTTTTTTTTAATTGGACGCATTTCATTGAATCTAAAAAAGAAAATCATTTGGGGCTAATTCTGGGTCTATTCCCAGCAGTCTTAAGGGTTGCTCCAGTCAGTGAACCTAGGCCTCCATCATGTAGAATATGTGCACTAACCCTTGGAGCTATCTCCTTGACCCTATTTTATTATTCTTGTTTATTTTTTTATATATATGTTGGTTTAAGGGCCACACCCAGCTGTGCTTGGGGCATATTCCTGTCTGCTCGGTAGTCTGCTGGTGATGCTCATGGGGCTTTATGTCATCCTGAATCCAAGTTAGCCTGGTATGAGGCAGGTACCTTCCCCACTGTACTATTGCACCAGCCGCTGCCATTTTTTTTTTTTTTTTTCATTTAATGGATACTGGACCTCAAATTCAGGGCCTCAGAAATCCTCAGCCTCAAGTGGCATTTCAGTTTAGCAGACAGGACTAATGATTATTTTATTGTGGTGGCAGCATAGTTCTAGACCAGTGTTTCTCCAACATTTATGCCCCTGTGGACTGACCTCTGTGGACTAATAATTGAAAATTACTACTAAGAAACTGTGTGACATACTCCTATTTGGGTCTCTCTCACATTTCTTGGACTTCTTTTTCATACCAGTGCACCTGTCATCATTTGTTAGAATTTATCAGAGTTACTGTGAACTCACGTCTCTTTCATTTTTCCATTGTTGAATATCCAGTATCTAGTATAGTGATATTCAATTCATATTTTATCAAGTTAGAAAAATAAGTTTATTATACGAGGCCAACTCTTCTTTTTCCTAGAAAGCAATTAAATTATTTGGATTGTCAGTTAGCCGCCAAAGCTCCTTTTCAGTTTTTTGTTTATTTGTTTACTTTGGGGCCATATCTGGTGATGCTCAGGGGTTACTCCTGGCTTTGCATTCTGAAATTGCTCCTGACTAAAGGGGCCATATGGAACTCTGGGGATCAAACCAGGTCCGTCTTGTATCTCCTCATGCAAGGCAAATGCTGTATATGCAAGGCAGTGCCGCTGTGCTATTCCTAAAGCTCCTTTTCTGATATGAACTGTAGTGATTCTACAGGTTTTGTTGAATAGAAAGATTTCAAAGCACCCAGTTAGAGTGAAGATCTTATTGTACACTTGTTTTGGTCACTGAGATAGCAATAATTGCTATGGTTTTGAGGTCATTTTTAGTCTGTGCTCAAAGATGCCTCAAATTTAAAATTATTTTCCAGTAATTTTATTGCCTGATTTGGGTTTTTAAGATGGTAGTTTTTAGGCATAGCTATTTAAGAATCACAAGAAAATAATTCGAGGATCCATTACTTTACAATATTCTCTATTCAAATTATAAATGAGCATATTTATACTAGAGTACAGTATTAATAGATAAGAAAATCTTAAAATTTTAATTCATTTATATTTTGATACTTATAAGTGGAAAGAATGGTCCCATATACTGTTTCACATATACTTTTAAGAAGTTATATCAAGAAAATACTTGTACTATAATAAAATAGAAGGAAATCATAGAGACACTGTTGTGTTTTTTTGTGTGACTATTCCAAAAAGAAGTTCCTTCTTATGTGAAAGTAGATAGAATCATATGGTGAGTCTCTAGGACCTAAAAATACTTGTACTATTGGAACTAAAAATAGTTGTATAAATATACTTGTATCATAAGACTGTTGTTATTAAATTGCATAATAGTGAAAAGTAAAAAAGATCTAGAATTGCTTACAACCCTCAATTGTCTGTCATATACAAATGGTATGTATATTTTTGTGCAGTCACCTAGTTAATACTAATTAATTATGCAAACCTAGGCCAATTTACTCCATTTTCAAAATTGGAAAAATGAATGATTTTCATATATCTTTGATTATGACTATTTGAGGATCACACATAAGTTACAGCCTCAGAGAATAAGTACACATAGATTTTCAAATTTTAAAAAAATGACAAAAATGTAATTGCAAATTAGATGGAAATTTTATCCTTCTGTCTTCTAGCTTAATTTAGCATGAAACTGAAGTGCTAAAGTTCCATTTAGTACCTAATTGCTTTTTAAAATTACATTGACCAAACCCAGCATCATGTTTTCTTACAAAAATTTGTAAACATGGGGCCCGGGAGATAGCATGGAGGTGAGGTGTTTGCCTTTCATGCAAAAGGTCATCAGTTCGAATCCCGGTGCCCCATTTGGTCCCTCGTGCCTGCCAGGAGCAATTTCTGAGCATGGAGCCGGGAGTAACCCCTGAGCACTGCTGGGTGTGACACCCCCCCAAAAAAATTGTAAACATGGGACCGGAGCAATGGCACAGCGGTTGACCCAGAACATACATCAGTTCGATCCTCGGCATCCCATATGGTCCCCTGAGCCAGAAGCGATTTCTGAGTGCAGAGCTCGGAGTAACCCTTGAGCATCACCGAGTATGACCCAAAAATCCAAAATAAGTAAATAAATAAACAAACATAAACATAATCTCAAAAGATTAAGGTCAAAATGTAGAATGTGGAACAAGTAGATGAAAAGGGCTTTCTATAGAAATGTCCTTGTGTATTACTTTTTGCTTTTCCACATGTGGCACTGACTCCCTTGAATCATTTCCAAAGAGGAAATTGCAGAATCAAGGCGAGAGCACAGGGTAGCGTGGAGGGCCCTGGAACATATGGTCAGGAGAGTGTGTCGATGTTGTCCCTGGGACCTGCCCTGTACTCACTGAGTACTGTTTGTGTGTTGCAGCAACGTGCCTAGTGTTGGGAGCCTCGCGGATCCAGACTATCTGAATACGCCCCAGATGAATACGCCAGTGACGCTCAATAGCGCGGCCCCAGCCAGCAACAGTGGAGCAGGAGTTTTGCCATCTCCAGCAACCCCCCGCTTCTCTGTCCCCACACCACGGACCCCCAGGACCCCAAGAACTCCCAGAGGTGGGGGCACTGCCAGTGGTCAAGGTTCTGTTAAGTATGACAGCACCGATCAGGGGTCACCTGCCTCTACCCCTTCAACCACACGGCCCCTTAATTCTGTAGAACCTGCCACCATGCAGCCCATTCCTGAAGCCCACAGTCTCTACGTCACCCTGATTCTCTCCGATTCTGTGATGAATATCTTTAAGGACAGAAACTTCGACAGCTGTTGCATCTGTGCTTGCAACATGAACATCAAAGGGGCAGACGTAGGACTTTACATCCCAGACTCATCCAATGAAGACCAGTACCGCTGTACCTGTGGGTTTAGTGCGATCATGAACCGGAAGCTTGGCTATAACTCAGGACTCTTCCTGGAAGATGAGTTGGATATTTTTGGGAAGAATTCCGACATTGGCCAGGCTGCAGAGAGGCGCCTAATGATGTGTCAGACTACCTTCCTTCCACAGCTGGAGGGGACCAGGAAATCCCAGGAGCCACCTATCAGCCTTCTTCTCCTCCTCCAGAATCAGCATACGCAACCTTTTGCTTCACTGAGTTTCCTGGACTACATCTCCTCCCACAACCGCCAAACGCTTCCTTGTGTCAGCTGGAGTTATGACCGGGTGCAGGCGGACAACAACGATTACTGGACGGAATGCTTTAATGCCTTGGAGCAAGGCCGGCAGTATGTGGATAATCCCACAGGTGGCAAAGTAGACGAGGCTCTGGTTCGGAGTGCCACCGTGCACTCATGGCCTCACAGCAATGGTAGGCTCCTTGGAATGCATGTTCGCATTGGAAATGATCTGGTGTGAGACTTTCAGGCTTCCTTTACTTGCTTGATTAGATGACCAAAAGGCTTATTTCATAGTCACAAAGATAACTGAACGGAGAGTTGTGTTTCGAGACTGGGAAATTTTGTTGTGTTGAAACACTTTGGGGAGCCCGAGAGAGAGAGAGAACAGGAGTTATAAGGCAAGGCATGGCCCTGGCCTCGGCCCCAGTTATCTCCAGTACCTCCTGGTCTCCTGAGCACCTGGTACCCAGGTACAGATTTGGAAAGTCCCACCCCGCCCCCACGTATGTCCAGATGTACTCTTGGAGTCCCTCTTCTCCCTCCACCCATCATCAAGTGTGACTCATTCGGAAGGTCCCTGATTACCACCACCAAAGCCCAGGCAGCACCCTATCCTTGACCCTTGTGTTGAGTCACTGGCCTAGTTGGTCGAGAGCCACTGGGACTCCTGAAAACTGCTGGGCAATCCCTCACGTTGTGGTTACCCCCACCCCACACACAGAGAGAAAGAAACCTTTGGAAATAGTATGTTTTGTTTTGGTGTTGGGTTTTCAAAGCTCTTGTATGTGGAAGTAGGTAATCCATATTGGAAATCTCTTACCGCTGAGTAATACAGTTGTCATGCGCATGCATATAAATAGAAAATTTATACTCTTTGGAGTATCTAAATCCTGCCAGCAAGTTGGTTGAGAGCATTTCCATAGAACTTTCCCCATAAAGTCTTTTACCCAATTACAACATAACTGTCCTAGATCAGGGTTATTTTGACTTCCTGATTTCTGATATTTTTGGCTGTTTTATCATAACATCATTATTTTACCTTTGTATTGTGACTACTAAGAGGCCCACCATTGAGCTTTGAGTCCTAAGCAACTTGCTATCTCCTTTCCCCTATTTAATTATGATATTATGGTTCATCTAGGGGGATAATACAGTGACTAAGAGATACCAAGGGACCTGCTCTGAGAGTCTTTCTAGTCTATTTCTGGAAATGATGTTAAACTAATCCTTGAAGAACTAGTAACATTTGAAATGTCAATAGTGAGTACATACTAACTGGATAAAGAGGGAGGTTGGGTGGGTGGTATAGAACTGTGTTCCCATGCAAAAGAAAAGCAAGTGAAGACTCCAGATGACAGAGAGCTTTAGGGCCTTAAAGGAGCAGAAAGAACTTTTAGTGACCAGAAGGCGAACCTTGGTTGGCCAGGAACATTTTAGAAACATGCTGGCCATTGGGTAAAAGTTTGTTCAGAATACATTAATAGAGCATTGTATGGTTGTCGAAAGAGCACTTCTGTCATGTTTGTATGATTTAGAAGTTAAACATTGGGCTGTGGGTTAGAAAATGGCAATAATTTTGAGGAGACTAGGAAGTTATCCCAATAAACCAGGCAATCATGCGCTTTAGTGTACTAGCAGAGAATTTGGAAAATATGTAGACATACTCAAGACAAGTTTTACTAAGGTGATCACCTGCTTATGAGATAAATTTGAAGGGTGAGTGAGAACGGGTGTCAATAAAACGCCCAGGTTTGTAACTTGTCTACCTGGGCAGTATGTCTTTCAGTGAAGAATAGAGCTGATGAGAAAGTTCATAAATGTTGGGTGTTGCAAAGATTCCTCTTTAAATATCTAGGGGCAATATCAAGTATAGATATCTGAGGCTACATGAGCCTAGTGCTCAGGCAGGTAGGGAGGCACAGCTCAAGGGGACATGAGAGAAAGCTTAGAACAGAATTTTGCAGGGCTCATTGCAACTAAAAAAGGGGGTCAGACCTTGAAAATTAGCCGGGCTGCTAAGTCGAGGCAAAAGCAAGTTTGACCACAGCACAAACATTCTCTGTGAATGGTTGATAGGCAGGATGATGGGGACACACACAGGACTGCAGGTCAGTTTTGGGACAGCTGCCAGGCTGTAGATATCTCTTGTTCTGTGTACAATTTTCAGACAGGAATCAGAAAAGTCAATCAGCAGAACTTTAGTACCCTAAGTATTCAAGGATTGTAAGCATTTTGGTAACTGCTCTGATAGGTGCACACTGACTTCTGGTTAGCAGACCTTTCAATAATTCTTATGTAGGGATTTATGAAAGCAAGTCTAGTCTGTCCTTAAAGAAATGTGGCTGATGTCTTGGGTGCCTCCATTTAGTAGATAGTGGCTTCTAGACACAAAAGCAGCCTGTGGGTGGATTAGTATTGTCATTTTATAATATGAAAAAGAGACATTTCATTGCAGGGGAGATTTGGATTTTAAACTCAGATGCTTAATATACCAGGAAGATCATGTGAGTAAATGAACGATGTGGGAGACCAGATTTATAGTATCCCGAATGTAGCATTCCACAAACTAGCTTACTGGTCTTCATACACTTGAAAAGAGTTCCCAAGATGTCTCTGCTTTGAATCATTTTTTTTAACTGTTGCATGTCTTTGTTTTATTAGAGCAATGGATACGAGAGGTACTTTACTGTTTTTTCTTCATACATTAAAAAAATATAGGTCCTCATAAAGATCCAGATGTTTTTATCTGTCATGTGAAATAAATAGCAGAGTTGGGCTGTGGAGGCATGACTGCAAGACATCAGCCCCGGGGCTTCCAGGGCTCCCCAATTTAAAGAGAGGCTGGAAATTCAAACTTGTGTATGTTAAACTTCTGGAGAGAGGGTTCCTTTGTGATGCATGCATATACTTGCTACCCATTTTGATTAAGGACTTATTAAAAACATTTTAAGAGCTCAGATAGTACCCATGTATTTCCAGTGTACGGGATAAGTGCATAGCCTGCTTTTTCTGTTCTTGCTCCTTTTATAATACGAAAAATTAGGAAAAATAGAAAAGTAAGACTAAGGCCTTCAGGAGCTCAGCTGTATTGATTCATATCTGATCGTACTGAACTTAATTAGCTCTTCAGGCCCTTTGCTGGAGAAGTGGATGAGCATTATGAATCTTCTCCTCTGGGGGAGAAAGACGCATATGTTCATGCAGGTATGCAGGCCTAGTTCTGCTGGGAGTTTTGGAAGATGTTCAGATTCTATATTGAGAACATGCGCTAACAGGAGGAATACTGGGTCGGAAGCATCAACTCCTCTTTCCCTCCATGCACAGGCAGCTTTTTCATCTTAGTTTTGGATATCACCCCTGCTGCTTTAGGTCATCTTTCCTCCTCACACATTTTGTAGAATATGAAGATACTATTGTACCTTCAACATGTTTTAAAAAGCTTCTATTTAAAGTTCCCTTTCCTTGTTTATCATACAGTCAAGCCATATCTATTAATATCTATCAATAAATTTTTGTAGTTCTCCTTTGAAAAGAGAAACCTTAGAAATGAGTTCTTATGATATTTTTTAAAAAAAAAATTCAAGCTAGGAGCCCGAGGGATAGCACAGTGGGTAGGACACTTGCTTGCCTTGCACATGGCCAATATGATTCCTTGAGCCTGCCAGTAGTGATTCCTGAGTGTAGAGCCAGGAGTAATACCTCCCCCCACCCCCAATAAAGTCAAGCCAGTCATCTTTTTTTCTTTTAACTTTAAAGCATTCCTACAGTTACCACTATAGTATTTGTTATTTTGTTTTTGTTATTTTTGAGTCACACTCAGTGGTGCTCAGGGGTTTTCTCTAGTTCTGCACTCAGAGATCACTTCTGGTGGTGCTGGGGAGACCATGTGGGATGCCAGGGATCAAACCCAGGTCAGCCACATGTAAGGCAAATGATCTACCTGCTGAGCTATCAGTTCAGCTTCCCCTTAACAGTCTTATAGTAATCTGTTTTCCCTTTTGTTATTTCCGGATTATTTAACCCTATGAGGTCCCAAACCTTATTTATCCTACTGCTACATTTTTTAGATTCCCCCCCAAAAGACCTCCAGGCAATCTCTTTAATATAGACGAATAGAAAGTTCCCCCTTAAATCACAACTGTGTTATCCCCCCAAATCCTTCCAGCACACGTATACCCGGGTGACAGCAGTTTCAGCCACTTTAGAAAATAAATTCAACCCAGTTTTAGCCTCTTAAGAAATTTGTAATCAACTAAAAATGGTTTTATCTTTATCATGTACTATAACTGAGGTCCAAAATAATGCGAGAGAGAGAGAGAGAGGAGAGGAGAGAGAGAGAGGAGAGAGAGAGAGAGGAGAGGAGAGAGAGAGAAGAGAGAGAGAGAGAGAGAGAGAGAGAGAGAGAGAGAGAGGCCTGCCAAACTCCCCACTTTGATTTCTGTTTCTTCCCTCCAGTGCTGGACATCAGCATGCTCTCCTCCCAGGATGTGGTTCGCATGCTCCTGTCCTTGCAGCCCTTTCTCCAAGATGCCATCCAGAAGAAGCGCACGGGCAGGACCTGGGAGAACATCCAGCACGTGCAGGGACCTCTCACCTGGCAGCAGTTTCACAAGATGGCAGGCCGGGGGACCTACGGTAGATGCCCCAGTCAATATTATTTGTTTGTTCTGTGCCAAGTCGCTTTAGTGACTGACATGCCCTTATTGCCCTAACAGAGTGGGCTCTCTTTATTCATACTATTGGTCTTTATTATAATCTCTGGTTCCTAAAACTTCTCGGGAGTTTTCTATGCATCCTTGGCATAATCAGAATCAATGAGCAAACCCTAAAATTTATTAAATTCTCATCTTTCTGATCCTCATTACATTTTCATCTGGGTGGACACCTGAGCTCGTTCTGTTAGCTTCTTCGGAGTCAGGATTATAATGTTTCTCTTAAGAAATGAAGAGCTGGGGAGGATCTTTCACTTAATGGTAGTGTGATTGGCCCACTAAATCTGACTCGAGAGGTATGGACTGTTTCATTTAGATGAGGTGCTCCATCAGGAGCCATTGGCATTAAGGACCCAAAGAATGCTTTCAAGAGTACTATTGCCAACCTGCAGTGAAATTTCTGGTGTCAGAATTAAGAGTCACACCAGGCACCTCTGAATAGTCCAGCTTTTGCGGAAAATGGAATTGTTAGCCCCTTCTAAAGTGCAATGTTGTTGCAGGTTCAGAAGAGTCTCCTGAGCCACTGCCTATCCCCACTCTGCTGGTGGGCTATGATAAGGACTTCCTCACCATCTCCCCATTCTCCTTGCCATTTTGGGAGCGGCTGTTGCTGGACCCATATGGGGGCCACCGTGATGTTGCCTATATTGTAGTGTGTCCAGAAAACGAGGCCTTGCTCGAAGGAGCCAAAACTTTCTTCAGGGACTTGAGCGCTGTTTATGAGGTAAGAACGCTCCAAAAAGGTTTGAGATTGTTTTTGTGTCATGTTGTCAGCTTGTGGGTATTGACTGGGTTTCATAGAAGAAATGACCAGAGTAGACCTTTTTTTTTTGGGGGGGGGGGGCCACACCCAGTGACGCTCAGGGGTTACTCCTGGCTATGCACTCAGAAGTCGCTCCTGGCAGGCACGGGGGACCATATGGGAACCGGGGAATCGAACTGTGGTCCGCCCAAGGCTAGCGCGGTAAGGCAGACACCTTACCTGCAGTGCCACCACCCGGCCCCCAGAGTAGACCTTTAAGAACATATACGGGGCCGGGCGGTGGCGCTGGAGGGAAGGTGCCTGCGCTAACCTAGGACGGACCGCGGTTCGATCCCCCGGTTCCCCATATGGTCCCCCGTGCCTGTCAGGAGCGACTTCTGAGCGAATAGCCAGGAGTAACCCCTGAGCGTCACCGGGTGTGGCCCAAAAACCAAAAACCAACCAAACAAAAAAGAACATATACAAAATGGTAGAGAATGCAGAAAAAATTTAAATGGGCAAATTGCTCTGGAAGTAAGTCGCATTCCTATTATGTTTGTTATTCTTTTGTCAGAGCATTTTTCTCTGTCAATCTTAAGGCACACTTAAAATCTCATCAGCTATTTTCCCCCTATTTGTAACTTTAGTATAAAAAATATTACAGGGGGCTATGGTAATAGTACACCAAATAGGGTGTTTGCCTTACACACAGCTGAACCAGGTTCAATCCTCAAGTCGTCCTCTGAGCCTGCCAGGAGCAATTTTTGAGTGCAGAGCCCGGGGGTAACCCTTGAGCGCTACTGAGTGAGGCCCAAAAACCAAAAAATAAAAATAAAATTGCTCACATTTACAGGCTGGATTTTATTGCCAGGTCTGCAAGGTCCTCTGAACACTTCTGGGAGTAGCCCCAGCACAGTCAGATGTGACCCAAAACCAAACTAATTATAATAATAATCGTGATGAATAAAAGTAATGCTCCCTGGGAGCATTACAAATGCACTTTTCGTTTACTTTAAAAATATCTGAACTGAAAGATTAGTTTTGAGAATCACATATCTGTTATGCTTTAATATTACATTTAGCTCATACTAAGGTTTTGTTTAATAATTATAATGTAAAAATACAAGGGTAATTTTTTATGTATTGGGGATAATAGGAATAAATTCCTATTCCTCTTAAATGTTCGTTTCATGCCTCCTTGTAAAGAATGTCAAATTTCTTCATCAAAGTATTTAAATGCTAAATTCTTTGTATCTGTGTACTTCTAATATCCTTATATTTGGCAAGAATAAATGAAGTTAATGTTTATAAAGTATTAGAACTATAAGAATCATAAGCATTTAGAAAAGATTTAGTTGCTAAGTTATACCTTTAACATATTCTCCAACAGTTCATTCGTTCGCTATTTTTAAAAATTTTTTAGGGAGCCGGGAGGTGGCGCAGGAGGTAAGGTGCCTGCTGCCTTGCCTAGGATGGACCACGGTTCGATCCCCCGGTTCCCATATGGTCCCCCGTGCCTGCCAGGAGCGACTTCTGAGTGCATAGCCAGGAGTAACCCCTGAGCGTCACTGGGTGTGGCCCAAAAACCAAAAAAAAAAAAAACCCCAAAAAAAAGAAAAAAAAATTTTTTTTAAGTAAATAGAAATAGTAGATTTATGTGTTCCTGTAAAAAAAAAAAAGGATCTAACAATAAGATTTATTGATCGGGGGCTCTAGCAAGGGTATAGCAGGGAGGGAGGGCTCTTGTGTTGCACCTGGTCAATGTGGTTCAACCCCAAATTGTCTACTGAGCCCACCAGGAGTGATCCCTGAGTACAGAGCCAGGAATAAACCCTGAACACAGGCTGGTGTGGCCCCAAAACAAAACAAAAAGCAAACAAAAATGAATTGATGGTTATGCTGCTGAGGAAACCCATCAATTTAAATTTTCTAGGCAATGCCCATTTCATGAGTGTATAATAATACTCAATTGGAATTACATGAACACAGAAAACATCTTAAAAAAATTCTCTAACGGGGCCTGGGAGATAGCATGGAGGTAAGGCGTTTGCCTTTCATGCAAAAGGTCATCGTTTCGAATCCCGGTGCCCCGTGCCTGCCAGGAGCAATTTCTGAGCATGGAGCCAGGAGTAACCCCTGAGCACTGCCGGGTGTGACCCTAAAAAAAAATTCTCTAACAATTCATTCCCTTGAAGAAGCCTCAGCCAAAGGTGGAGAATACACAGAATTGATTGACAGCTCTCTGGCCCATCAAAACTTTACTCAGCCCACCTGCCCCTCAGGAACCCTACCTGCTAAGAAAGTGTGGAACTGGAGGGGTTCTAAGGGCTTAGTAACCTTTCCTTTACCAGCTGTCCTAGGAAGAGGGTTCCCAGTGGAAGAGCTGTACTTTTCACAGAAATATCATTTCTCTGCCATGATCACCTGTTCAGTCTCCTAGAGACTAATAACTGAATCTCATTGTAAATATTTACTTTTAAAAAAGTGATCAGCGTATCCCGTGTTACAGTGGTCTCTGCTATTGGTGATCTGCAAATGTCTGGAACAGTCTAACAGATGGCCCATAAAACTTTAATGTTATGTTATGGGAAAACATTATGAGTGGAGATTACTTAAGAGGTTTTAGTGGACATATGTCTCAGTCAGCCTTAGTTGGCAGGAATCTGGTTAATTCTTTATTTGACCATTAGCATTCAGGCAGTGCTCAGCAATCTTGCCTTGTGCAGCAGAGCTCGTTGTGGTGAAGACATGGTTTCCTCTAGTGGGCTCCTAGCAGCTCTCCCAGAGCAGTGCAGAGTACACTAGCATTATTGGGACCATCAACTGACAGTATTGCTTTGGCTGCGTGTGTGGTAATGCCAAAGAAGCCAAAGCATTTTCATATAGATGGTAAAGAGTCTCTCTCAGCAGTAAAAGCTACAGACCCAGCCCCCTGCAGGAAAGAAGCTCAAAATCCCCAATTCCCCAGAGGGGCTGGACTCAGGCTACTTTGGGGTTGGGACTCCGGTGCTTTGCTTCAGTATGAAGAGGATTGAGGCCCTCTTGCCTCTTCCTTCCTCACCTGGACTGTTTCTCAGAAGGTGGTTCCTTGTTCTCGTTCACATCCCTCAAACAAATAGTTTGAACATATGCTAAATATAATGTAGTTTGATAACAGATTGCAGAACATTAAAGCACCCAGTTCTGTTGACTGAGTATTGCCAGGCCTGGTCCTTGGATCCTTGGAGCATATCTTGGGAGCCCCCTTCCTTCTGTGTCCCCCAGCCCCCGACCCTACAAAAAGAGAAACAGAGTAAGACTGTCCATCACTAATAATGTACTAAGTAAAGGAGCAATTCCTGTTGTAAATAAGTGTCTTTTGCCTTTGTCAGATGTGCCGTCTCGGGCAGCACAAGCCCATCTGTAAAGTACTGCGGGACGGAATCATGCGTGTGGGAAAGACTGTGGCCCAGAAGCTGACTGATGAGCTCGTGAGCGAGTGGTTTAGCCAGCCGTGGAGCAGTGAGGAGAATGACAATCATTCCAGACTCAAACTTTATGCGCAAGTTTGCCGACATCACCTAGGTGAGAGGATTTGCTTGATCACAGATGAGAATTGGGGAAGAGGAACAGCAAGCTGGCCTCCCAGCTGTGAAGTATGACATGTCCAGCTCTCAGCTGTGACTTCCCAAATTGCTGCTTTATCTCAAGTCATCACTGTATTTTACTTAGTTCTAATATTTGCATTTTGAATAATTTCTTTCAATTTTGTATGTGTCCATACATCCTTTCAAAATGAGACTTTCCTGGGAAGCTATATCTTATTTACTCCACACTTTGGAAACTTGGCAACACAACTCAGTATTAAGTTGTAGCAATTAATTGCTAGCCCAGACCCCCAGGAGAATTATAGAAATTGTGTACTTAACATGTAGAAGCATAATGTACTGGGATGACTGCAGAGTAACTAACCTCTTGGTTTTCAGTGAAGACATATGGAATTGGTCTGAAAGGAAAATGTTACAAATTATTAATTTTCTTTTCCTTTTCAAATAATGCTCTTGTCCAGAATTTGTAACGAGCAGCTCATTGTTCATTTCCACATTTGCAGAAAGTCTAAGCGTATATTCTTGTGTGGAGATCGTATTTTAGGTGTCATAATCAGAGTGTTTCATTCTAAGATTTTAATTTATTAAAAAGTGATGAATTAGGGGCCCGGGAGATAGCATGGAGGTGGGGCGTTTGCCTTTCATGCAGAAGGTCATCGGTTCGA
>PVKC010009034.1:0-27348 GCA_004027635.1 Crocidura indochinensis
TTTATTTTAGTTCCTGTTCTTAATTCTTCTGTTAGCACTGCAAAAGTCAGTCTAATTTCCATTGTTTTTCTAGGGTGAAAGAAAAATGTTTTCCTGATATTCCTGATCCTTACAAGAGCAGTGTCCTCTCATTAATAAAATACAAGGTAAAGTCCAGTTCACTGAAAGTCTATCCCAGGACTACAGCTAGAATTGTCCTTCCTTAGCCATTTCTCCATAGCCACTAGGTGATACAAGCAGTTTCAAATTCTCGTTGTTGTATCAAGGTAAAGCATTTGGTTTACACATCGCCTCCAGGTAACTTGTGACCAAGATACAATATGAACAGAAAGTATTCAGAGTGCATTTAAGTGCTTTATATGCTCAATATATACATCCTCAGACATCATAATTACATTTGTTTCTATTCCAGAATCCTCACCCAACAATAATGAACGTCAAGGACTGTATACCAGATGCTATTGAAGTCATAAACAAGCCAGAAGGGAATAAGATACAGTGCTTAAGCAGTAGAAAGTCACTCATAGAAACTGAACCTCAGCCTACCTACCTTCATATCCTCCCAACAGAGAACTGTTCCAACCCTGGACCTTGCATCTGTTTTGAGAATTTTACCTATGATTCTGGTTCTAGTTGTTGTGACCATGTTCTAGTACCTCCTAAAGTCCCACTAAGTAACCTAGAATTACTGACTTCACCTGAAAAGTTACAAACGGCACTAAAAAAAGATTATGTGAATTCCCTGGGAGAAACCCAAGCTGGAGAAACTACTTTGAATTATGTGTCCCAGTTGGCCTCACCCATTTCTAGAGATAAGGATAGTGTACCAACGAATAGTCCACTTCCAGAACATTGTTCTGAGTATAAAATGCAAACAGCTATATCTGCCTCCACCCAGAGTGAGAATAACAGTGTCCCCTCCAATATCCTTCTAGACCTAGGTGAACATACCTTTATGCTATGAAGGAAGGCAGAACTAGCACCATTCCATCACCAGACGCTTAAGTGCATGATCCTAGCAAACTATCAGTTTATGGATAACTTCTACAATCTTGCCAGATTTTCAAAGGTCAAAAAATAAGACAGTCAACATTTCTTGTATAGAAGCTTGCTGTAGAAGTGGCGGGTGCATGGGAACAGACTTACCTTGCTGTTATCGTTCCAAGTTCACCTCTGTAACAGTAGACCTGCCCTTTATCTATGGCAAACAATTCTGTCTACTCAGTTCTGGACATGGTAGCTGTCATCCTAGAAGTTTGGATTTTAATAAACTTTTAAAGTTCATGTTTAATACAGTCAGGGTACAGCAAGTAAATTTAAGCTTAACGGAGGCACAGTTCTATCACTGAAACATTACCTATCTATGTTAATTTATCACTATTTTAATTTTCATGAACAAGACACAAATAATTGAGAATGAAACAGATTTTAACTCTGCCTGGGAGTGACTAGAACTGAATAGTTCATTTGCAGAACGAAATGAATTCTCCTGAAGCACAGGTTTTTTCTGATAGGTCAGACATACGAATGAATATAGAAGATTAATGCAACTCTAACATCACTCTAACATTCCGCTCTAACTTCTAACATAGGAGAGGAGGATCGGCCAGAAAATCCAGACTTAATATTAAGATGACAGACCTCCTCCTTAGTATATACACAGTCTTGTACCATACTTTTTGATGACTAGTTCAGAATAAAGGACAATATATCACTAAATAATTCATTCACATTTAGTTTATTTTTCCCCAAACAATAAGGTCTTCATTTATCATTCTTTATACTCCACAAGCTTGTCTGGTCAATATAATACTTATCGTCCTATTATAATACTATCCTATTATGATAATATAATAAACTAAACTATACACTATTGAATACAACTTAGGCAGAACTATAAAAGTCATATACAGTGAGAAATTTTTTTATTGACTTAACACTATCTCCTTGAATGAATATACACAAAGTACATGCTACATACCATTTTTTCTTGGTTTTAAAAAGTATCAAATCAATGTGATTACAAAACTCATTGTATGAGTTTTAGACATGCAATGTTACAGAACCAATCCCATCACCAGTGTCAAACTCCCTCCATTAATGTTCCCAGAATCCTTCCCATTACCACCATCAACCCCAGCCTGCTATTTCAAGAGGCACCATTTTAAGATCAGTTGTTAATCTGTGATTTGAACATTTAAGTTCTATCATTACATGCACCACTGAATCCTCTTAACCCCTGATTCCGTTGCTTCTAGTTTGTCTTTTCTTCCCCACCCCTTCACTTTATTTCCTTTTCTTCCTATCCTCTGGACCAGTGATGATCTTGGCATCTCCCCTTTAAACCATGCAATCCTTCATCCAATTATTTTAAATACTACATAAGGGGATTCTGCATCTTTCCTTCATTTAACATATCTTCCACGTCCATCCATTTTGCAGTGAATTGCATGATTTCATCATTTCTTACAGTTGTGTTGTATTTAACTTTGTATACTATAACACATCTTCATGATCTGTCATTGATTACAAATCCTAGCTATTGAACTGAATGCTGCAATGAATAATGGTGTGTGTACAACACTGTGAGTGAATGTTGTTCTGTTTTGTCTTGAGGATGGATACCCAAAAGTGGAATTTCTGGATCATACAGTAGCTCATTTCTATGTTTACTGAAAACCCTCATTACTGTTTTTCCACAGAAGTAGGACCACATAACATTCCTACTAGTAAATGAGAGTTTACTAGTAAATGAGAGTTCCTTCTCATCCCATTCTCATCACCAATACAGATTTCCCCAGCACTACTGTTATGTGTCATTCTCACTGGCATAAGAGGGTATTTCATTGTCATCTTTTTTTTTTTTTTTTTTTTTTTGGGTCACACCCGGCAGTGCTCGGGTTACTCCTGGCTCCATGCTCAGAAATTGCTCCTGGCAGGCACGGGGGACCATATGGGGCACCAGGATTCGAACCGATGACCTTTTGCATGAAAGGCAAATCCTCCATGCTATCTCCCGGGCCCCTTTCATTGTCATCTTGATTTGTATTTCCCTAATAAGAAGTCATGAAAAGCATTTTTTATGTGCCCATGTTATCTGTTGGCCTTCCTCAGAAAAGTGTTTGTTCATGTAGTCTCCCCAATTTTTTGATGGACTTTTAGTTCTTTTTGTTATTGATCTTTGTGAGTACTTATAAAGTACTGGATAGCAATTCTTTGATGTGTTAAATGCAAATACTTTCTCCCACTCAGTTATCTTTTAGTTTTAACTAGTGTTTCTTTTGCCATGCAGAAACTTATTTTGATATAGTTCCACTTGTTTAGTTTTGATTCTTGTAGTTTGTGCCAATTGTATCATATCATGGGAGACTCTTTTGAGGTCTAGGTCTTGAAGTTTTCGGCCTATTCTTTCCTTAATAACTTTATATAGATTCAGGTCTGATCTTAAGGTCTTTGATCTGTTTTGAATTGATTTGTATAAAATGTGAGATATAGAACCAGTTTTAAGTTCTTACATGTAGTTAACCAATTCTCCTAAAACATTGTTGAAGAGGGATCTTTATTCCATTTCATGCTTTTAGTTCCTTGTTAAAATAAACTGACCAGAGTCAGGGTCTGTCTATTCCACTATCATGCTGTTTGGGTAGCTTTGTAATTTAGCTTCAAGTTAGGTAATGTGATTTCTCCTGGTTTCTTGTTTTTTCAGTATATTTTTGTCTATCTGGGGTCTTTTGATCCCACACCTTTATAACTAACTGCTCTACATCCCCGAATAATGTTGTCTGAATTTGGGATTGCATTGAGTCTATATTGTAGTTTAGATAGAATGGTCATTTTGACAATGATTCTTTCAATCCAAGATCATAGAATATTTTTCTTAATGTGTTTTGAAGTTTTTGTGGTTCAAGTTTCTCACTCCTTTTTGCTGATTCCTTTAGCTGATTTTGATGTTTTGGGGTACTATTTTTTTTTTTTTTTGGTTTTTGGGTCACACCCGGCAGCGCTCAGGGGTTACTCCTGGCTCCATGCTCAGAAATTGCTCCTGGCAGTCACGGGGGACCATATGGGGCACCGGGATTCAAACAGATGACCTTTTGCATGAAAGGCAAACGCCTTACCTCCATGCTATCTCCCGGGCCCCCTTGGGGTACTATTTTAAGTGGGATAATTTACATTAGAAGACAGTTTTGAGTAGAGACAAGCCTTTTTTGTACCTAATCTGAGAATGCTTTGGTTTTTCACCACTGAGAGTAATATCAGCTATAAGCTTTTTTTTTTTAATAGATAATTACTATTTTTTTTGTGTGTGGTTTTTGGGTCACACCCAGCAGTGCTCAGGGGTTACTCCTGGCTACTTGCTCAGAAATTGCTCCTGGCAGGCACGGGGGACCATATGGGGCACCGGGATTCGAACCGATGACCTTTTGCATGAAAGGCAAATGCCCTACCTCCATGCTATCTCCCGGGCCCCAGATAATTACTATTTTGAAGGTTTCTTCCACAGCCATGTTATTGATTTTTTTAAAATCATGAATGGGTGTTGAATTTTGTCAAATGTTTATTCTGCATCATTTAGTCATATTATTTTTAAATTTCCTTTTACTGATACACATTAATTCGCAAATAGTGGGCTATCTGCATCCCTGGGATGAATCCCACTTGATAATACTGTATAATTTTTTTGATGTGCTATTGGATTTAATTATGTTTGTTGAGTACTTTGACATTATCAATTAGACTTGTCTAAAATTTGGGTGGGTAGTATCTCTATCAGCTTTGGTTATCAGTGCAATGTTAGCTTTGCAAAAGGTGTTGGGACATTGGTGATGGGGATGCTGTTCTGGTGAAGGGGGCTGTTTTTTACATGACTGAATCCCAACCACAATCATGTTTGTAATCAAGGTGTTTAAATTAATATATATACATATATATGTATATATATAAAGAAAAATCCTTTTTCTTCAATATTTTGGAAGAGGTTAAGGATCAATAGTAGTAACTCTTCTCTAAAGATTTGATAAAATTCAGCCATAAACTCATGTATACCAGGACTTTAATACTTAGGGATAATGGGACTGGTCTATTCAGACTTTTTATTTTTTACTTCCTCCTCTTTCTGTTTTGAGAGATTACACATTTCTAGGAAGCTTTCCATTTTTTCTAGGTTCTCCAGTTTAACAGAGCAGTTGTTTGTAATGAGCTCTCATGCCTTGGATTTCTGGAAGTGCTGTTTTAATTTTTCATTTTTGATCCAATTTTCATTTTTGATCCAATTTATTTTGAGCACGTGTTTGTGTGTGTGTGTGTGTGTGTGTGTGTGTGTGTGTGTGAATGGTTTGTCTACTTTTATTTCAAAGAACCAGCTGTTCTAATTTTTCCCTTTTAATTTGGGGAGGGGGTGTCACACCCATCAGCACTCAGGGCTCACTCCAGACTATGCTCCTGGCAGGCAAAGGGGACCATATGAGAGGTCGGGATTCGAACCACCAACCTCCTGTGTGCAAGACAAACACCCTACCTCCATGCTCTCTCCGGCCCCACCCCTTTTCATTTTTGATTCAATTTGAGTACGTGTGTGTGCACATGTGCGTGCACGTGTTGTTTGTCTACCTTTATTTCAAAGAAGCAGCTCCTAGATTCATGTATGTTATTTTCTTGACTGTTATGTTACTGATTTCTGCTGATTTTTACATTACTTCAAGTATTTGAATTCATTTGGTTCTTCATTAAGTGTATGTGCTGCCAAAGTGAACACAAGCTCTCAGACATTTCAGGTGTGCATTTAGGTTGTTGATTTTTTTTTTTTTTACTTAGATAGGAATGTATTGTCAAGTTTCCCCATAAGTACTGCTTTGTCATGTCCTAGAGATTTTGGGAGACATCAGAGTTCTCTTCACCCCTCTACCTGAACACAGGCAAAGCCCTTTGATTCCCCTGCTTTCCAATGCCACTATCTGTCTAAGCCCCAAAGATTTTGTTAACGTGTTTCTTCATTATCGTTAGTGTCAAGTATTGTTTCACCCTTGATTTCCTTTGATCCAGCTGTTATTTAACAGCATTTTGTTCAGTCTCCAGATAATTTCTCTACATCTTTTTTTTTAATAGTTAATTTCTTTTTCTCTGGCATTGTGGTCGCTTAGTAGGATTCTTTTGTGGATTTGTTAGCCTTGTGTCCTAAAATGTGATTTACCTTGGAGAATGTTTTGTGTACATTAGACAATGTGCATTCAGCTGTTTGAGGACGGGAGACTGTATAAATCCATTAGTTCTAACTTTTCTAGTATCTCATTTAATACACGTCTGTCAGTAGTGATAGTGGCATGTTGAATTCTCCCACATTCATTTTTATCCATGTGTTTCTCTGCATGAAAGGGTTTTGAGCAAAAGCCTTATAAACTTTGTTGACCCAACATCTGATCTGTATGTGTTGATGAGTTCTAGCCCTGTCTCTAATTACTTTTGAATGCACTTGGTCTAATAGAAGTATGGCTGTTTCAGCCCTTTTATTATTGTTTTCCATTATCTTGCGTAATAGTTTTACATCCTGAGCCTGTATTATCCTGTGATTTTAGATGTTTGCTGTTAGCAACAAATGGCTGAGTCCGTTTCTTCCGCCAAGTTCTCAATGGGATCTGGAAAGGGGTCCTCACTAGACTATGCACTTGTTCAGCACAAAACTTTTAGATATAAACTTTTGTTGTCCCTAACATGTCTAGGGTATTTTTTTTAAAGCAGTTCAAATGGATTAAAGCAGTATTCTTTTGGGAGGGAGGGAGGCACACCTAGGTGGTACTCAGGGTGTTTTTGGTTCTGTGCTCAGGGATCACTGCTGGCAGTGTTCTGGGGACATGTGGTGCTGAGGATAGCAAGCTGTGTACAAGGCAAGCTTATTACCTTAGCTTCTATATTTTCTCTGGTCACTTTTTTATTACAATTTTTAATGAAACAAAGTTGCTTAAGCTCTTCAAATACCGATTGTGCCAAGTATCATCTGTGTGATGACTATGCTTTTTAATTTTGAGGTTAACTGTATATTTATCGAAACATCCTCCTTATAGTAAAAGGAAATGGGAAAATGTTATACAGAAATGTACTGTGAAAGTGGAACTCCAAATAAACATATATCTTGTGACACATGACTTTGCTAAATTTAATCAATTATAGTCCACTGAATTTTATTGTCCACACTTGGCAATTTCCCTTATAACATTTTCTCTTACCACGAAGAAATAAGCTAGCCTAACTAGTTAACTGGGCCAGTTTCTATTGGATGAAGTGAATACTTTCTACAGAAAAGGCATTGTATTGTGTATAGGCTCCTCGATATATTTTTTTGTTTTGGGGCCACTCCTGATGACATTCAGGAGTTACTCCTGGCTCTGTGCTCAGAAATCGCTCCTGGCAGGGTCAGGGGACAATATGGGATGGCAAAATCAAACCCGGCTCCAACTCAGGTCAACTGTGTACAAAGCAAATGCCCTACCACTGCACTATTGCTCCAGCTCCATTCAAAATATTATTTAAGAAGTGTCTGTCCCCCATCCAAGTGTACTGTATGACTGAAACTCAATCATAAACAACTTTGTAACTGTATCTCAGTAATTTAATTAAAGAATTTAAAAAAAGATTAAATATATAGTATCGCAGTAGGGCACATGCAGCTAACCTAGGTTTGATCCACTGACATTTTGGTTTCCTGAGCCTGCCAGGAATGCTCCCTGAGTGCAGAGCCAGTAGTAACTACTGAATATTGCCAGGTGTGGCCCCAAATAAGTAAACATTTTAAATACATTTTTGTTGAAAAAAAAAAAAAAGAACCTATAATTTAAAAGACTATCACTGTGAGTTGGGTTTTGAATTCTGGTTGAATGTTTACATTTGTTAGCTGTGTAAAACAGCACATTGTTCAGTCTGCTGATTCTATTATTTGTAAATTTTAAAAAATGTTTAGCTCTATTAAAAATTGTTCTAAGATAGATGCGATTTTCCAAGTACCTTATAGTGACTTGAGATTAAGAAATAAAGACATCTGATTATGAAGAATATTTAATAAAGTACAAGTTGTTATTTTAAATCACTAATGTTTAGCAAGCTTGTTATCCTTGGAACCTAAAAGCCATAGTCCTGGGAGTCGGATCATCAGTCTCAGTGGTCCATTATTCACACCAATAGACTGCTTCAAATACCACAACACAAGTTTAAGAATTTTAAGTACATTTTATTAACAATGTATCCCTTTGATAAGATTATGTTTCAGGAGGCTTTTTAATGCCCTTGACATAAACTGCACACATTTTACAAAAACAAGAAAACCACAAAAAAAAAAAAAAATCATGGTGAGCAAAACCATTTGCAATAAACCTTATTTAAATTATACACAACTCAATGAAATATTCTTACGGAAAATATATAAATATTTTTTCTTTCTATGTTACAGTATACAATATAAATCAGATTTCAATGTCTGTTCAGTGACCTACAAACACCAGAACCTCCAAATATGTAGCAGCGTATTACTAAAAAAACAAACAAACAAATAAACAAACAAAAACCTCATGTGGTTAGGGAGAAGTCAGTCACTTTTTTCACGATCCCTTACCACTTTCAAAACTAGTTTACATTTTCTTTTACAATGCAGCTTTAGGGTTTCTGACAGGTCATAAATGCAATATTTTTCAACTATTAGCTATGAATTTTTGTCCCCCTCCCCCAAGACTTTGCATTTTGTGCTAAATCAATGTATTTAGTGGCAAAAGTACAAGATATGCTTTTTGGCATAAATTATATTTTTCAAATTAAACATTTTATAAAGAAATTCAAACAAAATGTGCAATCTATGCATGCTATGGCATAACTGTCCACCTACATTACAAAAATACTCTAGGGGGGGCACATTTTGCATGAGCCTTTTAAACTTATTAGTGAAAAATACCCTGGAAACCTGGAACTAAATGAAAAAGAGTGCCTTTAGAAAGACCCCACAGATTTCAGTATTTTTTGACAGCACTGATGTTAACTCACCAGTACGCTTTTATAATGAAAATCTCACTGTAGTGATAACTCTGAAAATTAAGCTGAAAAATAAGGTATTTTCTAAATGAAGAAACAAGATGCTTTCCCACCTTCTGTTTTAGAAAATCGGAAATGTTCTTTTATTTCAGCAGTTGTTCTCGTCAAACTCGATTAACTCCAGCCTTATTTTAAACCCATGTTTAAATGGACTGTGAATATGTGACAAAACTGGAAATATATGACAAAGAAAGGGAGGGAGAAGCCCTCCAAAGGACATTTCCCCCAGGTAGTTTACAAATGTCATCTCACACAAAATTGGCACCTCATTCTTACCATGCAAAAATAATTATTGTTGTAATTTCGATGAGATAATTTTACTAGTTTTTATTGCTTAATGATCTGTGCTTTAATGTAGAGATAAAAGGCATCCTCTGAATGGAATGAAAACACTTTGAAAATATAAATAGCAGTAGACAAATCTAAGAAGCATCGACATCTGTTGAACACGATGCCATTGTAACATGCACCGACAAACTCAGCTGTAATGATCTCAACTCTGAGTAAGAGCTAGACACTACTCAAGTCATCATTGCAAGACAACTTGTACTCATTACAATGGTAGAGAAATGACGATGTGTGTGTTTCTCTAGAGAGTTTAAAGTCACTGTCTTACAGAATGTCCTTATGCTATCAATCTTTGTTAGAAATTTTTTGATTAGGGATAACAGACTACTCACTGCAAATCTATATAAGCCTAAACTGAAAATTGAAATATAAGAAATTTGAGCTACGAACACTATTTAACTTCCTAATTTATCAGTATTGACTTAGTATGTAAAGCTGAAATGTGGTCTTAAAATTTTTTTCCATTAAAAATGACAATTCACTTTACAATTAGAAATTCACAGTGTACAACAAGCACAACTGCCCAAATTCCTCCAAATTATTCAATAATTACTAATATAAATTTCAACAGCCTAGGAGTAATTCTAAAATCTTGAAAAAGAACTACACCATATTGAATTTTTGATGTTCTATAGTGTGGTAATAGCTACTACTTATATTATTTTCTCAATCATTTCTATTACCACTGACACGATTCCTAACCTTTCTGCTATAATTTAATGTCCTTAAACACATGTTAGTCACTTGGCACTGCATGTGAGCTTTTTTCATCATAAAAGTCTACTTTTATATAAACAAGTACTTAAACAAAAAGCATTAAACCTGTCAGTGAGACATGAATACACCAAATAGCAGTACAAATTTAAGTTTTGACATTTTTTTCTTAGTTTACTAGTCTCCCCAAAGTAAGTGCTATAGGCAAATATTATGATGTACACACATGTTTTGTTTTTTTAAGTAATAACTGAAAAAAACTGGTTCATTTCAGAATGGATAAGTGAGGTGGGGGGATGGGATTGCTGTGGGAATCCACTTGCCCCTGTTAACTTTTGAGAGGTTAAATCACAGATTTTGTATTCTACATAAACTGAGGTAGTATTTAAAACAAATGTCTAAAATATGTTAACCCCATTATGCATATGATCACTAATAACCTCCTTTGGAGTTTTTAACCACTATTTGATCTAGTATCTCTGACAATTGGTTCTCTGGAAGGCATATTAAACATCCAAAACCAAAAACCAAGGAGACAGGCGATGCTCTTAAAAGTACTGTTGACATTTAAATAAACACATTCAATAATAAATTAAAAGTTTAAAAGAACGTCTTCTCAATTGGATTTATGAGAGAAAATCTGAAGAACTATTTTTTAACACAGCAGCAGCTTATAGCCCTTATCTGCTTTGTTAGAAATTGCTACACAGTGCACATAAGAACAAATCACTGAAGTGCAGTCAAGAGGTGTTATGAAGTGAGATGAGATGCTTCATCCCAATTGGAACTTTCAGTGCCAGCAAATTAAAAACAGAAACAGAAAAAAAAAAACCCCAAAAAAACAAAAACAAGTATCTCTGAGTTTTGTTTTCTAGCTCACAGGGTTCTTTACAGAGATCTCAAAGAACAAGCCCATTATTCAAAGAATCTGTAGCATGGGGAAATATGAATCAATGCATTCTCACTGTGTCAAAGCTGATGTATAATTATAAAAATGGTCTACATAAATCAATTAAAAAAGGGTCCTAATCAGTCCAGCTGGATTTTTTCCTATCTACATAGACCTCAGAAAAGATAATTCTTTCATCTACACGCATTCTAGTGATGGCCATGCTATTTTTATATACAATTTGCATATGTTTAATTCCTATAAAGATTCCCAAATATCCTTAGACATACAAACTGAACAAAACCTTGCCCCTATCGATTAACTTCACAAATATGATAAAGGCAATTACTGTACTCATAACCTACCAAGGCATTTAGTCTGTGCAAAACAAGAACACTGATATAAAAATTAAATTGCTGCTTTAAAATTTGGTGCTTAAGGCTTTTCACTACAATTTTCAGTTGTAATAATAATTTATACTAATTTTTTAAGGAAATATGGCTCTTCTTTTTCCATGGAATGTAAATATTGTAGAAAGACTTATCTTTTCAGGAGAGTCAAAGTATTACTTAATGCTTTCTTTTGCTTAGGGTAAAGATTGCTTATTCAAGTGTTTGTATTTACTTCTTGTTTTGTTTGTGGTGCCAGGGATTAAACCAAGTGCCTTACACATGCTGGGCAAATATGCTATGCCAAACTACATCCATTAGTAATTGTTTAAATGCTGATGTGGGAAGTTGATGAAAACAGGTTCAATGAAAATACATGTGCTCTATAAATGAGAAATACTTTTGAGTTATAAAAGATTTTTAATTTTAATCAGGAACTGTAGTGAAAAACCTTAAGCGATTCAAATAGACTATAACAACACTTTGCAACAAAACTGAAGAGATGGAAAACAAACATTATGCAAATCTAGTAACATAAAATAATTTATAAGTCCCGGGCTGTTGAGGCTCTTCTTTCACTTTGAGGTTACAAACCTCTGAAGTAGTGTTTCAAACATTAAAAAATGTGGAAGGGCTTAAGTTCCCCCTCTTAATACCAGCAGCGATAGCACACTCCACTGTGGTTGGTACAGGATGCACCTCAGAGACACTGACTCCTGGTTTCCATGAATTAGTTAACAAACAAGGCATCTTTATATCACCCTAAATTTTTTTCAGAACTTTGTAAAGGGTGCTTTTACATATCCTATTACTGTCCCACTGTTATTATGCTTTTAAAATAAAAAATTAGAAAATCTGTTCAGGTATTCAGCACTTGACTCCTGCAAACAATGGTAACTAGAACTCTTAAAACTGGTAATGAACACTGAACTCCGCCAAGAGTTCAATGAAAGTGAGAGGAAGTTGTTTTGGTTAGAGAGTTCTGTAGCTCCAGCTGTTCACGTACCAAAAACTGCTGGAACAGTGTACAGAACCTACTCCTGGTTTTTGATGTTCAGTCTGTCAGCACTTTCTGAAGCTTTTATGAAACCCACAATAATTAATGTATATAGCATGTATCTATAAACTTTAGAAATACGTGGTCAGGATTCAGCAGATGTATCAATGATAGGTTGCTTTGGTAGTGTTGCCAACACAGCCTCTGCTTCTTCATGCATCTAAAAAGTAAATGGTAACCATTAATGAGTTTCAGTGCAGAAATAAGTTTTCTCCCTTAATTAAAACAGAATTATTTAAAAATATATTTCAAAACTAGAAATCCTACTTACTTGTAAAAACTGTACATCTTGAAATAATTCTTGTATGAACCTCCGACATGGAAGTCTAAATGTGCAGTGTGACAGCAAATGAGAAACCTCAGAGTAAAGGCAAATGTCATCAAATGTCTGAGGATACTTTTCCTTAATTCTAAAATGAAAGAAAAACCCATGTATACTAAAAATGTAATAACTTAGCTATTTTTCCTTCAATATATCAGGTTTTAAGTAATTTTTCCCCACTCTGGTTAAACATATTTAGGACGATGGTTTAAGAACACAAAGTATTAAATATTTCTACCTCATACAGACTATGTGTTTTCAATTTTGAATTATCCTTAATATGATCAAAACTAATTTTTTCTTGAAAAATAAGATGCCTTGTCCCTTAGTATAATTGAAAAGTTTATCAGTCTAGAAATGATTCAAACATTTTCAAAATGAATACACTTAAAAAATTTAAATACATATTTTTCAAAATTTGTGCTACAGTAATCAAATACCCAGGATTGGACCCTTTGTCTTTATACCTTTATATGGTGGCTTTTATTTATTTTTTATAATTTATGGAATGACTGCAAATGATAAAGCGACAAAATTATTCATGATTGAGTCCCTATGGAAGGTAGTACAATGTTTCATCACCACTCTCTTCACCAGTTCCCACTTCCCTACACTAATGTCTCCAGTTTCCATCCTGCACCCAGAAAGCACTTCTCCCTTCAACCCCTGCTTTTTAAGTGTCTTAGTTTAAAATACTGTTACTGATAGGGTATTATGCATATGACCATACCTCCTTTCAACCAGTCCTTGTCCAGAGTATTCACGTCCCTCTATCACTGTATTGGTGGCTCTTTCCATGATCTATCTGTCATCCTCCTCATAGTGGCAAACTTCCTACTAAGGACCCATTCTCCTGCTCCTGTTTTCTATTATCACTGTATATTAACTATTCCTCTACTATGTTTTTAGCATATATACTAAAGACTGTTTTTCCCAGTGCTCTAGCACTGCTTTTGGTATCACTGCTTTAGTGCAAATGAAAAATATTGAAGGTTTATCTGAAACTTCTTTGATCATGATGCCATAATTTAGGGGGATTAAAAAAAACCCTAAACCTTCCACTCAAAGAAGGAAAAACAGGAAAAAATTAAATGAATAAAACAGTTGTTTTATGGTATCAAGATCCTCTCAAAAAGAACCTCAAGAATTATACGGGGTGGGTAGTAGGCATCATTAACTATATACAAATTAACATTTCAAAATCCTTATTGATACATTAAAAATAAAATTAATTTTTTTTTTTTTTTGGTTTTTGGGCCACACCCGGTGACGCTCAGGGGTTACTCCTGGCTATTCGCTCAGAAGTTGCTCCTGGCAGGCACGGGGGACCATATGGGGAACCGGGGGATCGAACTGCGGTCCGTCCTAGGTTAGCATAAGGCAAGGGAGGCACCTTATCTCCAGTGCCACCTCCCGGCCCCCCAAAAAAATAAAATTAATTTTACTTTTAAATCCTGGAAGTTGGCCTTTATCTCCCTCCACCTGAAACATATGTCCTTTCTTTTTCTTTATGGTACATTCTCCACGTTTGAGACAGGAACCATACCAATCTAAGACTGTTCTAGGGTTTTTTCCTTCTGAAAAAGTCAGTATTTTTTCTAAATATGTTACTCTCTCTCCCCCCCTTATATTTCTCTAAATAAATTTTCAAATAAAAATTTTACTTCATTAAATTTATCCTATCACATTAATATTATATTTTACTGAAAATTATTCCTAAAATTAAAAAAGTAAAAAGAGTGATGCTGTGTTATAATACCACTCTTACAGTTTTGCAGGTCACTTTAAAGTCTATCTTTATAAAAGACAGAATCATATAACTACTTCTATATTTAATCTGTTACCACACTACTTTGGCTGAAATATTATGAAAAACATCTAGACATCTAACATCTGAATATGCTATATTTATACTATATGTTATACTTTATGTATTTTGGGGGGGTCATACCCATCTGTGCTAAGAGGTTACTCCTGGCTCTGTACTCAGAAATCGCTCCTGGCAGGTTTGGGGGACCATTGGGATGCCAGATTCAAAACTGTGTCCGTCCTGGGCAGTCATACGCAAGGCAAATGCCCTGTGCTATAGTTCCCGCCCCTATACTTTTTATTTTTATAATAATAAATATATCATTTAATTAACTATATAATTAACTAAATGTTCTAATTATTTCAATATGAAAAACAGAATAAATATTAGTTTACTTACGTTAAAAGCCCAGTTTCATGGCATTTAGTTGAAACGGAACTACTCAAGTTAACGACTAATCTTAAAACTTCTTTGCGAAGGAGTATACGGCACATTGGCGTATCATCAGGAATTGTCTTAACACCTGCAAAGAAGATCAAAATATCTACGTAATAATAGAAAATGATGAAACCTGTGGAATCTGTTCTTAAACTTTACTAAACATCTAAAACTGAGATAAAGTGTATACATAACCTACCATTTTGGGAGCAAAACTTGAATAAGCAGCAGAGATTTAAGTGATTGTGTATCATCTACAATAGAATTAAAACTAGTTTTATCGGGGCCCGGGAGATAGCATGGAGGCAAGGCGTTTGCCTTTCATGCAAAAGGTCATTGGTTCGAATCCCGGTGCCCCATATGGTCCCCCGTGCCTGCCAGGAGCAATTTCTGAGCATGGAGCCAGGAGTAACCCCTGAGCACTGCCGGGTGTGACCCAAAAACCAAAAAAAAAAAAAAAAAACTAGTTTTATCAACAGTTTGGATTTTAATGTGAAAACTTACCTAATAATAATTCTGTGCTTTTTGTACTACTGGCTGAGCCTTCTTGAGATACACCATCACTGCATCCTGAAATCCCCGAAAACTTAGAGGGAACCACTTCTAAAGGATTATGGATAGTCTGCTCACACCAATCAGAATATGGAATGTCTTGAAGGTCTAAAGAAAACACCATTTCATTACATTGCCATAATGACCTGTTTTAAATATCAGCATTTATAGTATAGTGGAGATAATCCCTGGCATACCATATGGCCCCCGGAGTCCACCCAGAGTAATTCCTGAGTGCAGAGCCAGGAGTAATTATTAAGCACAGCTGGGTGTGCAACACCCCCCCCCCACCCCCGAGAAAAAAGCCAACAAAAAATTCTAATGGAGGGGCTGAAGATACAGTACGGAAGTTTAAACCAACATAACATAACCAGGGTAAAAGTAAGAAAGGCAGCAGATAAGAGAACTTGGGGGTTAATTCTGAATCTAGATTCTACCTTTCTTTCAAGGTTAATCTTCTGTCCCTTTTCTCTCCTTTCTAAGACGTAGTCACACAGGTTGCTTCTATATTCAACTTCACACTCACTGCTGTCACAGGACTTCTTTATGCTGTTCCACCTCAACACTTTCTTTTCTTTTTTGGTTTTTGGGTCACACTTGGCTGTGCTCAGGGGTTACTCCTGGCTCCAAACTCAGAAATCACTCCTGGCAGGCTCGGGGGACCATATGGGATGCCGGGATTTGAACCAATGACCTTCTCCATACTATTTCTCCGGCCCCACCTCAACACTTTCTATATAGTTAACTTTAACTTACTACTTTTTTGTTTTGTTTTGTTTTGTTTTTTTGGGGGGGGGCACACCCTGTGACAGTCAGGGATTACTCCTGGCTATGTGCTCAGAAATCACTCCTGGTTTGGGGGACCATATGGGACGCCGGGGGATTGAACCACGGTCCATCCTAGGCCAGCCGTGTGCAAGGCAAACGCCCTACCACTGTGCTACCACTCCAGCCCCAACTTCAACTCATTTCTTATACCATAAATCAGTAAGAGCTACTTCACGTCTTTTCTTTCACTTGTTTGGTTATTTTATTCCTTAACTAATACCATATACCTACCTGATAGTACTCACTACACAGTTTGTATAATCAATTTTTAACATATAAGCCATGTATAATAAAGTCATAAATCTGTTTAATTCCCCACAGACCAAACAAAACTTTAAGCAAACAAGAACAATCTCTTCCTCACTGACCCCTCCACAACTGTTTTCTCAGTATCTAGTTTAAAGCCTTATCAGTTAGCTTTTAAAAATTAGCCTCTCTACCTACACATCTCTGAGATAGGTACTGATCAACTATACTATTCCCAATAAAGAGTCATTTCCAACTAATGCTCTTCAATCTAACATTAGAAATAAGTAGCCTTTCGACCGGAACCAACATCTTCTAGTTTTTTCCAGTAAATGACAGTCATGACCAACACAAAGGGAAAGGGGGCACCTGCTACATGTTTTCTAGAGTCTTTAGCATTGTTGTAAATAAACAAATCAAAGGCAAGATTCTTGCCAAGAGAAGTAATGTTCGTATTGAGCATATTAAGCACTCTAAAAGCCGAGACAGCTTCCTGAATCGAGTGAAGGAAAATAATCAGAAAAGGGAGGCCAAAGAGAAAGGAACTTGGGTTCAGTTGAAGCACCAGCCAGCTCCACCCAGAGAAGCACACTTTGTGAGAACCAATGGAAAGGAGCCTGAACTGCTGGAACCCATTCCTTATGAATTCATGACATGAAAGGCATTTTTTAAAAAATAAAAGATCTCTGAACTATTAAAAAAAAAAAAAGAAATAGAAAACAGTATAAAGGCTACATAGGTTTTTGCTAAGTTCTTACTGAATGACAACAGAAGTAAAATTTGCAGGAACTAAGATTCATAAAAAGAAGTCAGCACCAGTTTCTCCAAAGTTGATCCCCAAGTATATACTCACCCCCACCAGAGAGGAGAGGAAAAGAGGCCCACCAAATACAGAGCTTCAGCTCCCTGAACCCTGGCTCCACCTAAGAATTCACTGCCTCAGTTTCCAGAAGTAGCAGCCACATAGTGGCTGCAAGATAATTTCCCTCCCTAAATAGAGCTCCTCCTAATTTTCCTGTCAATGAGGGAGACACTGAAAGAGAAGTGAAAAACAACCCCCCCCCCCGACTCAGAGAATACAGGGTAAAGCAATGTGTAACCCCACCATGGATAATGGGCAAAGATTGTAATCTTGAAGACTCAACCAGTAACAGCATACTGCTTTCAAAAAAAAAAAAAATGGAAGAGAAAGAATTAGTGTATGTTGTATGTTTGTGTGTGTGAATAAATAACCAATGTATCTCTCATCTACATATATGTGTGTATATACACTTATACACACACACATTTCCCAAAAGCTAAGTACACATTCTTCTCCAATGTACATGGGACATCCTCTAAGATAGAGGACATTCTGGAAAACAAAAATACCTTCATAAAGTCAAGAGTACAGAAACTGTATCAATTATCTTCTCAGACTATGAAACACTGAAAACAGAAGTTAATCTCCCAAAAAGTTAATTCACAAACGGAAACAGAAACAGCTCTAACAATTGAAAATTAAATGGCTCAATACTGAAAATCAGTGGGTCAAAATTGATCAGTGAGTCAAAGAGAAATCAAAAGATTTCTGGAAAGAAAAAGAGAACATGACCTACCAGAACTTATAGGACACTACAAAAGCAGTGTTAAGAGGAGAGTTCATAGCTATGCAAGTGGAAGGAAGAGTGGGTTCACCTATTTTTTTTTAAAGTGGAAAATTATCAACAAAAAGAGCCCAAAGTAGGCAGGAGTAACAGTACTCTCCATGACACTGAAGCTTAAGGCATCTTCAAGGGCGCAGTGGTAAGGTGTTTGCCTTGCATGCATCTGACCTAGGACGAACCACAGTTCAATCCCCTGGCATCCCTCAAGCCGGGAGCAATTTCTGAGTGCATAGTCAGGAATAACCCGAGCGTCACTGGGTGTGCCCAAAATATAAAAAACAAAAGACAAAAAACAAAGCACCACTGACTAAGCAAGTAGAAACAAAAATAAACAAATGGGTCGGGGAGGGAGAAAAAAATTAAAAAAAAAAAAATACACAAATGGGACGACATTAAGAAGCTTCTGCACCTCAAAGGAAATGAAGACCAGTACACACAAAGACAGCCCATGGTTTAAGAGAAATTACTTACCCACCAATCAAAAATATATAAGGAATTGGTAGAATTTTACAAGAATAAATATCCAACTCCATCAAAAATGAGAAGATGAAAGAACCTTCCTCCAAGACAAAACTAAAAGTGGCCAAAAGGGACAAGAAATAATACTCTGCGTCTCTAATAATCAGGAAGATACAAATCACAGCAACAATTCTCATTCACTGTTGGTGGGAACTGGCCCAGCCTTTCTGGAAAAAAATATGAACATTCCATATACCTAAAAATAATCTAAGAATAAAGCTTCCATGTGACCAAGAAAATTTACTCCTTGGAATTTATGCATGGGCTCAAAACAAAATGGAGAAAAGGCATTTGTACCCCTATGTTCCTTGCAGCACTATCCATAATAGCCAAAATCTGGAAACCAACCAAGTATACAGAATATATGATTGGAGGGCCGGAGCGGTGACACAGAGGTAGGGTGTATGCTTTGCACACATCTGACCTAGGACAGATGCAGTTCAATTCCCTGGCATCCCATATGGGCCCTCAAGCCAGGAGCGATTTCTGAGCGAATAGCCAGGTGTAACCAAGTGTGGCCCAACCCCCCAGCCCAAAAAGAATATATGATTGGATACAAAAACTATGATACATATATAAGGACTATTACTTAGACATAAGAAAAGATAGTCATGAAATTTGTTGCTATATGAAGGAACCTAAAGAATATCCTGCTAATTGAAGCAAGACAAAGAAAGGTAAAGACCAAAACAGAATGATCTCTCTCATAAGTAGTATATAAAGACAGATAACAGTAGAATAATAAATATCAAAAGATGATGGAAATAAAGAACATGAGAACTGGTCTTCAGTAGGGAACAAGCCACTTAAAGGTAGTAGGGATAGGATATGAAGAGAGCAACATCTACTGAGGGAAGTATTCAACGGAGAGGAGGAGGTGGTGCTGAAAGGTGGAAAAGTATTATCTTCCAGGTGGGGGCAATTGAGTGAGAAATAAAAGAGCTTGTGGGGAGGCTATGGAGGCTTTTTGGCAGAGCTGATGGCTGGGTCGAGGGTTGATTGAACTGTTATCAGACTGACAAAAATCTTTCATGGCCAAGCCTTTGGTCCCCTAATTTCTGTGTCTGAGGTAGATTATTTGTGGGGGATTTGTTGCTGGGGTTTCCTCTAAGAGGAGGACAGAGGAATGAAGTTTAATATTTCCCTTTGGAAGTTACTTTTAGACTCCCAGACCACCAGCAAGGGGTTTGACCTCCCCCCACAACCCTATTTGCAAGAGTACTGTGAACCACAATAGAAAAACTAAACAAACAAATAAAAACAACAACAAACCAAAGTGCCTCTAATAGAAGCAGACTAGTGGTGGAAGGCAAATAGGGATTGGTGGGGGCCATTGATGGAAGAAAGCATATATTGGCGAAGGAATTATGCTTGAAACTCAATCATGAATAATTTTATGTTGACTAAATTAAAAATATATATTTTTTCAATGTAGTCAACATGAAATCATTCAAAATAGCACCTGAGTAATACTTCCAAATATTATTTTGGAATATTTCCAGATACTCCAAATATATTCTAATACTTTAACTTAAAGGAAATAAAAATAATTCTAAAGATACTAGAACCTGGGCAAGACTAATCAGTGGGCATAGTCTATTCCAGTGGTTTGTCAAACCCAAGTCTTAGTGGGGTATGAGACCAGTGAAGAGATTAATACTCAATGAATAAAATTCTATTTATGGCATCATTAACATGCTACAACCCAATCAAACAGGAAGTACTGAATTAGAATTCTAAGAAAAAAGAAAAGCAGTCCAGAGAATTTGGTCATTTTTTTAGTGGTTGAAAAGGTATTCATGGTTCCACTTTGGGCATATATATGATTCTGAAATTGCTGTTAAACATCAATTGTTAAATCATATATAAAAGCTGAATCTGGGTACACTTTATATAATTAATCATCAAATACAAACTGTGTACCTAACTATGCATAGCATTGAACAACTAGTGGATAATCAAGAATTATTTTAAGAGAGATCTACACATGAAGGGGAACAAAGAGAGAGGAAAGAGTAAACATCTAACATCATATCAAAAGAAGTGTCATAAAATACTCCATGAAGAAGTCAGACCTGCCTAATAAGACAATTCTGTCTTTGTGTGAGCTTGTATGTATGTAAAATATAAGGATTAGGAGAGAAAAGCAGGCGACGCCTAATATAACAAAAATGCAGTTCAAAAAAATATTTAAGCCAGGACCAGAGCAATAGTACAGCAGGTAGGAAGCTAGCATGTGGCTGACTTGGGTTTGATCCCTGGCATCCCATATCGTCCCCGAACACGCCAGGAATAATTCCTGAGTGTAGAGCCATTAATAACCCCTACACACCACTGGATGTGACCCCTAGTCTAAACAACAATTAAAAAAATTGAAACCAGTAATGGGATGTATATCACAAGAGGAGAAGAAGAAAATCAGACAAATGGCACAGTCTTGATTACTGGATGTAAAAAGGCTTTGAAAACAGATCAATCCCAAGCAAAAGTATAGATAAACTGAAAGAAGCTAAAGTGAAGACTGAAATACTAGGCATTCCAAGAGGAAAATGATGGGTAAATGAATTAATTAAGGTCAAGGTTGTAAGATGGATTAAAGAGGGCTGGAAGAAGACTTGCCACTAGAACATACCCAAATTCAAATGGATTTATCAAGGACTTAATTACTCACCCGAATGACTACATATTGCACTTAGTTGATTACTGGGCTGGAATCCCAGAATTTCAATACACACACAATAAAGGCAATTATCATCTGTATGCTCCTGTAGTCCAGTGTCTTCTGTACTTTCTAAAAACAGAGAAGCATCTGAATGGATTGAGTTCATTATTTCTGTAAGACTCATCTGCTGTCGTAGCAAGTGAAAAGAGTTTTTTACAAGACCTCCAGTTCCAGATGGAAGACCTGTACAAAAGTAAATATAAAGCATAAATCTGATAAAGATCAATAACACCACTTTTAAGGTACTTAAACAATGTGAAATTTTTGAGTTAAGAAAATTTTGAGTCTTTATATGATGCAAAATCTAACTGGGACAAAAAAGGGGCGATTTATTTATTTATTTTTTATTTTGGTCTTTGGGCTACACCCGGTGATGCTCAGGGGTTACTCCTAGCTATGTGCTCAGAAATCGCTCCTGGCTTGGGGGACCATATGGGACACTGGGGGATCAAACCGCAGTAGGTCCTTGGTCAGACGCATGCAAGGCAAACACGCCTTATTGCTGCACCACCGCTCCGGCCCCAATTTATTTTACATTTTGAAAATAAAGTCAACAGGTTTATATAACTTAAGATGCAATTTAAGCACAAATCAGAAATTCAACATTACATAATTAAGACATTGTTTCTATTACCAGCAATATTTACGCATAGTAGTAATTCTGAGTCGAAAGAAGTCCTTGCCCTTCTCCCCCCACCAAATCAGGAAGACAAAGAGATAGAATACCAAGTATATATGTTGCTGGCTGAGCATGGTGCCAAAGTTTAACCCCACACATAGCTGGTTGTTGCCCAAAGCCAAACCAAACCAAAAAAATAATATGACACTATTTGGCTGCTATTTCCTAAAATACTAGCTAATAAAACAAAGTCATAAAATAATCAAGTACATCATTTCAGTATTTCTATTCCCCCATAGCCCAAAGTTTTTTCCTCAGAGTTGTTTAATGCCATTAAATAATATTGGGATAAAAAAATTGTGCCTTGTTTAAATTAGCTTAAAGAATTATTTTGGTTTAATAAAAAAATATATGAGTCTAATGAGAACAAAAATAATACATTACCTCCTGCATCATGGGTAAACACTTTTGTATTTCGATCATCATGTGGAGGTATGTTTTTTGCTTGAAAATATGGAATATCCTTTACCTAAAGTGATATAAATCATTGTAAGTCTTTCTATAAAAAGGAAGTCCAACTTATAAATTGTACCATATTTTCCAGCATATAAGACGACTTTTTTTGTTTTGTTTTGTTTTTGGGCCACACCCGGCAGTGCTCAGGGGTTTCTCCTGGCAGTCTTCTCAGAAACAGCTCCTGGCAGGCACGGGGGACCATATGGGACACCAGGATTCGAACCAACCATATAAGACGACTTTTAAAACGAAAAGTCAACTGAAAATCGGGGGTCATTTTATATGCTGACTATTATCATGAAAAACGTGGGGCCGGGCGGTGGCGCTGGAGGCCTTGCCTGCGCTAGCCTAGGATGGACCGCGGTTCGATCCCCTGGTTTCCCATAAGGTCCCCCAAGACAAAAAGAAAAAGAAAAAGAAAAACGTTCGATATGCCACTAAATGAAAATCGTCTGGATATTGCCACGAAACGAATTTTCCAACTCCATCCTGCACCAATCACTGCAAGGCTGCTCGGACCACCTCTAACTCAGCCAATCCAAGCAGGCTTTTGATGCATGCAAATTATACAATGTTCTGGACCCGAATCTACACTGTCAAAAGCCTGCTCAGATTAGCCAGAATCAGAGAGGAAGTCAGTTACAGTATAACCTTTGAACCCACTGTAGTACGTACAATTGCAGCACAGGAACTTTCTTGTCTTATACAGCGAATATAGGCCTAAACCTATGTTTTAACTGTAAAATTTTAACTGTAAAATCCAGTCGTCTTATATGCCGGAAAATACGGCAGCAACACTAAAAGAAATAAAATTTAAGCAGAAGTATTATATGATTATATATAATAAGCAGAATGAGTATCCCTTCCACCCTACTAAGCCAGCTAGCTGTCTGGCCAAGTCAAAGCCAACTAACTGAATTCACTTTTCATTTTACATATGAAACTCTATGCATATTATACATAATTTCACTTCATGTGAGTGAGTTTATAAAAAAGAAGAAATGACTTCATTAAGACTTGAATCAAGGAACAAAGCAACATTGCTTCTACAGAAGAAATGTGCTAGTGACAGGGCATTTTTCTCAGTGTGATTCATTTAGATAGGTAAAATGCAAGCCACACATTTTAAAGGGCATTAGAATGACCTAATGATCTTATTAAATAATAAGCAGAATGAACAAAATGTTTAATAAGCACATGCTTAATAGGCATAAAAAAGTCTACTGGAGGTTAAATTACTATAGTGTTTACAAAGTAATAAATTACTTAATTTCTGCTTTTGGAGACTTAAATGTATATTGAAATATCACAGCATTTATCTAAATTTTGCTTAGACTTCTGAGTAAATGTATTATTTTAAAATACCTTCTATATTGCTGAGGGTGGGAGAAGAGGGAAGGTTTGGAACACACAGCAGTACTTAGGGCTCACTATTGGTCTTGGGTTTAAGGACCATTTCTAGAAGTGTTTGGATGACCAAATGCAGCAAGGTAGCTGCTAGCAAGGCAACAACCTTACCACCCCTTTTATGTTTTCTCTCTCTCTGGCCCAAATAATATTTTATTTTAGTTTTCTTTTGGGGACAAACTTGCAATCAGAGATTACTTTTGGTATTCTGTGCTCATGATCACCCCCGTAAGGCTTGGGGGATCGAATGCAATGCCAGGATCGAAATGGGGTCTCTCAAGTACAAGACAAATGCCTTAACACCTTTATTGTCCAAATCTTGGCCTATTTTATGCAAATATGTGATTATCTCATGAATGAAGGTCATTTTACATGAGTGGGAACAACACTACACACAGTAAGATCAAGTATTAAAAAAAATCAGGAATTCATTGTATATTTCAAAACATGTTTTAAATATATATGTAGTAGATGCTACATAAATTACATATGCTATAGACTAAAATTAAATATAACTAAAACTGTTAAAAATCCACTAAACTTCTACAGAGAAAATACTGAAGAAAAAAAAACAAACAAACAAGAAGCTGATAGAGGATCATTGCAGAGTATAGGAAGGGAGAAAGGATAATGTCCTTAAGACTTGATGAGTCTAGTTGAGTTGGTAAAATTAAAAATTTCATTATAAAATTTCTTTAAACCATCTTAAAAATCATTTTTACCCAGAATATATATTCACTCTAAATTATAGAAAGTCATTCTGTATTATAGATAAAAGGGAAATTTTATTCGTAAGAAGAAAATTTGTGATACCTGAAATATGTCATTGATGTCTACTGGAAGAGCAAGGCCAATATAGTCATCTGAGCAACCGTATGTTGCACTGGATACCATGGACCTCACTGAGGAGGATCGCTGCAGAGTGTTTTGATTAATAGGACTTAATAAATCTTCTTTATCTAATGAAGCATAACTTAAAGCTTTCATGAACCTATAATGTCATAAAAAACCCACATGTATCAGTTTCTTGATCTGAAATATTAGTAATACAAATTTACTTTTTCATATTTTTCACATGTCACGCACTATTAGAAATTAATGAAAGCTCACAAAACCTTGAAAATACAAAAGATCATCATAATGCTGACAGTTATTCAAGTGATTACTATGGTTCCTAGGTAAAGATGAAAAGACAAATAAGGTCTCGCATTAATTAATAATTTCAACATATACAAGCAAAAGAAGAAATTACTTCATGTCAGAGGTATGATCTAAAGACTACCATTTCAAAACCATCTGAATTTAACATAAAGGGGCATTTTACCTTTTTATTCCTTTATAATAAATATTGTCATACATGTACAGCTATTTCTTTATCAACATAAGATGTATGTAATATAAAGGATAAATGGTAAACACATTATTTGTAAACAGTATCAAAGAAAGCCTTTGATATGATGACTGGTATTTTCTTTACACACTCTTCATAATTCCATGACAAATAATGGCATCCTGATTGTTTCTTTTTTTATCCTGATTGTTTCTATACTGAAGTATCCTTTTCATATGGATTCTATTCGTAGCAATAAACATGCTAAAGTATTTCATAAGAAATCTTCTTAGAATGTATAAGGCACTTAGCAAGATTCCATTGCTAAAGTTCACTATACTGTTATTTGGAGAGTCAATTTCAAATGTACTAATATAAAACAGCAAAGAATAATTTGTAAAAAAAAAAAAAAGTAAGATAAATGCCTTATAAATTAAACAGAGTGCACCATTATCTATTCCACATACTGGGTTTTCACAAGCATAGTTCTGTGAAAAATGGGTTTCTATACTTAAAAAGAAGTTTTTTAAACATTATTATTAATATCATTGGTCAAACCCAATCTCCACTATATAAGATAACCATAACTTAAACCTTTGAAAAACTGCAAAGTTTAAACATTTTTTGTTGTTGTTTAAGGGCAACACAAAAAACACTCCACATCAGTAGTCTGGATTCCAAACAATTAAAATAAATTTACAATTCTTTTCTTTTTTTTTTTTTTTTTTTTTTTGGTTTTTGGGTCACACCCGGCAGTGCTCAGGGGTTACTCCTGGCTCCATGCTCAGAAATCGCTCCTGGCAGGCACGGGGGACCATATGGGGCACCGGGATTCGAACCGATGACCTTTTGCATGAAAGCAAACACCTTACCTCCATGCTATCTCCCGGGTCCCTACAATTATTTTCTATTATTGTCATCTTTTCTGAATTAGCCTGAGGATATACTAACAGGAAGGCAAATATTAATGCATTTTCTGTTCTGTTTTGGAGCCACACCTAGTGGTAGCCAGGGCTTAATCCTGGCACAACACTCAGGGATAACTCATGATGGGCTCAGAGGTACTAGGGATCAAATCCAGGTGAGCTGCTTACAAGGCAAACGTCCTGCCCATTGTACTATCTCATTAGCCCCTAACACCAACATATTTTTTTTTCCTCAAAGCACCTTTTACATATTACATAGTAAATAAAAGAATTTAAGACCCAAAATGAAATTGTTTCAGCACAAGAAGTCCTATTTTGTCTGTTTTTATTTTTACCCCTCTCAAGTAAGTTAAAATACCCACAATACCTTATAATGTTAATAAAGTGGCACTTCCAAATATTCTTCTAATTTAACACAGAATAAAGAAAATAAAATTCTTAGAACCCAGATTTGGCTAGGGAATTAAGAGACCAAGGCTAACTAATTTTTCCAGTTTATTCTTACTACTTACAATTAAGCATATGTAGTATTTTATCTTATCTTTCAAGAAACTTCAATGAAAAAGACTGTCATTAAGATTTAATAAACCAAAATGAATAGCTCATGAATTAACAATACTTTGATTAATATAGTTAAATGCACTTGTTTTTATCCTTGTGTCATACTTAGAGGTGCTGAGGGCTCTGAGCTCAGGGATCACTCCTGGCAGTGCTCTGGGAACTAGGTATCAAAACCAGATCAGTTGCATGCAATCCAAGTACCTTTCCTACTGTATTATCTATCCAGCCCACACCACCTATTTTACTTCAGATTAAATGCTTACAATGCGGGGCCTGGGAGGTAGCATGGAGGTAAGGCGCTTGCCTTTCTTGCGAAAGTTCATCGGTTGGAATCCCAGTGCCCCATATGGTCCCCCGTGCCTGCCAGGAGCGATTTCTGAGCGTGGAGCCAGGAGTAACCCGAGCACTGCCGGGTGTGATCCCCCCCCCCCAAAAAAAAA
>PVKC010009035.1:0-27438 GCA_004027635.1 Crocidura indochinensis
AAAAGAATGCAATCAAAGTGTCAAAATTAACTTCATATATGCAGGTCAAGAAAATTTGGAGAAATAATGTAATCTTCCAGAACCATTCTCTTTGTTTGTTCACTCTGGATAAGTCCATGTTTTCTCTTGAACATAAATCTCTTTTTCTCTCTTCTCACATGTCCTAAATATATTTCAATAAAATAATTTTTGCTTCACTATAAACAGAAAACAAATGTATTTTTATTTATAAACTCATTTATAAATAAATGTAATAAATTCATTATAAATGTATTTATTTATAAATAAACTTCTTTCTGAATTCATTTATAAATGCATAATAGTTTATTTAATAAATAAGTTTATTTATAAATTTAGTTTTTATATTTATTATCACCAAAAGAGGAACAGACAAGAGATTTTAGCAAATATATCAAGAGATTAAATGTGGCAACTCTAGAGAAAGAGTATTCTGGGCAAATAGAGCATATCCAAAGAGTTATGATATACTTGTGCCTGATTCTTTAATTCACATCAAGGAAGACACTGGTGTTAGAAGGTAGAAAAAGCCTCACAGGCTGAGTGTATGTATGCTGGAGACCCTGATTCAATCTTTGACATCACATGGTCCCCAGTATCACTGAGAACAACCCTTTTGTACCACAGCATGTGATTCTAAAACAAACAAAAAATTAGCTATCAAACTGGAGTTGTTTTTTGAAAGAAAGGCTCAAAATAACTCTAAGATTTTGGGTTTAAGAAATAAAACTAGGGCCCGGAGAGATAGCACAGTGGTGTTTGCCTTGCAAGCAGCCGATCCAGGACCAAAGGTGGTTGGTTCGAATCCCGGTGTCCCATATGGTCCCCCGTGCCTACCAGGAGCTATTTCTGAGCCAGACAGCCAGGAGTAACCCCTGAGCACCGCCGGGTGCGGCCCAAAAACAAACAAACAAAAAGAAAGAAATAAAACTAGACATATCACTAATCTAAAGAGAAAAACCTGTAAGATTGTTTGAGATGAAGGGACTGGAATGATAGCACAGTAGTAGGGTGTTTGCCTTGCATGCGGCAAACCCAGGACGGACATGAGTTCAATCCCTGGCATCCCATATGGTCCCCTGAACTTGCCAGGAGTTATTTCTGAGCACAGAACTAGGAATAACTTCTGAGTGTGGCCCCAAAACAAAACAAACAAAAAACCCCACATAAACAAAAAGAGTTTGCATTAGATAAAGAGAAGAAATGGAACAAGAATTACAAGAATTATGTTTATAGTGGCTATTAGATGGTCAAGGAACTACTTAATGCTCTTTGGTAATCCATAAATATAATGCTGAGAATAAAATAGAAATGTTGGAAGCATTAAAATGCCATAAAAATAAAGCAAATCTAGGAAAGGAGACTGAGGAAGAGTAAGTCATGAATGAATGTGGAAGAAACCATGGAAGTAGGATGTCCTGGAAGAGAAGCAAGGTGTGGTAGGAAGAGGAGTTAACTCCACGTGTTAAACTTTTCTCATGACTCTAGAAAGACTCCATTTCATATTTATTAGAGTTTATATCAGTGTTATAGTGGAAGAATAGTTCAAAGATAATGGTCAGCATAAAAGTTGCACCTGTCTTCGATTTTTTAAGTCACAACACATTTGTAACCTGAAAAAATTTCAGATAGAAATCATTGAACATTAGCGTGTGTATTTTGTATGTTAAATTAACCTTCAAAAGTCCAATTCTGTTCACTCTATACTTTCCCCTTTTGTCTTTATATAATCATGTCCCAGCTCTTCATGTCATAACTATTTTCCCTTAAAATAAAAATGTTTCTGTTTTATTTAATTCATGCATTCATTTATTTTTCATATAGACTTATAGCACAAGTGAATAAAGTCATATTTGTCTGTTTAATGTCACTAAACATAGAAACTTCTAGGTTCAACCAGATGGGTGCAAAGGGAGGATTATTTTTTCTATCGCTAAAGGTATTCCACTTTATCTGTATATACATTATCACATATTTTTATCTATTATCAATGTGCAACTGTATATACATTATCACATATTTTTATCTATTATCAATGTGCATCTGTATATACATTATCACATATTTTTATCTATTATCAATGTGCATTTAGGATACTTACATTTTAGGTGATTACAAATAATGATGAAATAAACTTGGAATAACATTATCACTTCAGATTAGTGCTTTTGTACTCTTAGGTAAGCATAGAAATTGGATAATTGTATGCATATATATATGGAACAACTTTCTACTTTTGATATTATTGCCACTTACATCTTGCTTTTACTAATAATTATATCAAGTTATCTTCCCACCTACTGCATATCAAAGTTCCCTTCCCTTCCTTGCACTTTTATCCCACACATCTTATTTTAGGTAATGTCTGTTCTTTCATCTGTAAGAAGATAACTCATTACTGTTTTCTTTGCATTTGCCTGATAGCAAGAAATGAATATATATTCATATGCCCATTAACGATCTTTATGTATCCTTTGGAGAAGTGTCTATTCATATTCGTTGCCTATTTTTAATTGGGTTGTTCTTTATCGTTGAGTTTTATGAGTTCTTTGTATATTTTGGATATTAAACACTTGTCAGATATATGATGTGCAAATATCTTCTATTCAGTAGGGTGATGCTGTTTTCCTTTCTGATGCAAATTTCTTGCTTTGTGCAGAAGCTTTTAAGTTTGATGGAGTCTGTTTGTATTATTCTTTAAGGACTCGTGTTCTTATAATGGGTTTTATACTTGCAACTAGGTAGTCCTCAATGTATTGGATTAAGTACTTGAAGTATATTAAAGAATAATATTCCATGGCTTAAAGGTTATTGTCTCAGCTTGATAATTAAGAATACACACTGGGAACTACAAGTAACTAGTTATGCCAAAAGTAAAAGGAAATCAAATTCAATTATTTGTTACTAACAAATAATTTTTTGTTTTCTTCTGAGTATTATCCACTAACACACCAAACATAATTTGTAAAATTATATATAGATGTATATTTTAAAAGATTTGAGAACCCTTAAAATATATATGTTTTTGTTAATACCATATGTTTCCTAATTTCTCTGGGATTTATATTTTTATCTTACTTTGCAGGTTTAATTGACCTAAAGCCATAGAACGTTATCGTAAAAGTTTGCTTTTATATGATTTAAATAAAACTCTGGTAGTGATGGTTGATAGTATTTATTTTGTTTTATAAATTTGTTTTATATTTATTTATGTTTCTTGTATCCTTTAGCTCCTTTCCTGTTTTAGGGTTATATAATTTAAATATGACAGTAAGAATAACTGCATAAGATAACACAATGGCTTAATGGGTAGGGGTCTCCCAATTCACTCCTTGCCCCAAAGTACCAGGAGGAGGAGAAAGAACATAAAGTGTAATGAGGAGAAAGATGAGAAAAATGAAGATTCAAATAAAGTAATGGTCTTAAAGCAGGGCAGAATTAAATATCCAAATCACAGATTTAACAACACTGAAATAATGACACCCATACTAAATTTAAATTGCCTGTCAAAATAGCAGGCTGGGAGTTGCGATATAAAAGGGAACTGGTGAACATTGATGAAGAGAATTTGGCACTGGTGGTGATCAAATTGGTGCTAAAACATTGTATTTCCAAAACTCAATTATAAATAACTTTGTAAGTCATAGTGCTTGAATTAAAAACCTAAAAAAAATCATTTCCTATTTGGAGAATATCCTCTCCCATTTCACCAAGCTTTCATTGGAATCTTTCTTGACTTTCTGCACTAGCATTTGGTCTTTCTTAAATGATCCCCTTATTGTTGTGACTCTTCTACATTAACTCTTATGTTATCAGTTTTATTTTTTTTTGGGGGGGTAGGACATCCAGTGACGCTCAGGGGTTACTCCTGGATATGAGCTCAGAAATCACTCCTGGCTTGGGGGGCCATATGGAACTCTGGGCAATCGAACTGTGGTCCATCCTGAGTCAGCTAAGTGTAAGGCAAATGACCTACCACTGTGCCATCGCTCCAGCCCTTGATTTTCTTTTTTTGTCATTATCATTAAACTGTGAGATTTCTGCTTAAAAAATGTCTGGATTTCTCTTCATATGCCTGGTACTCAGTATAATATAAGTTGTATATTCATTTTCTTTTGGTGTTTAATATCTTTCACATCTGATATAGTCTCAAACATACACATTTTATAATTCCATAAACTTAAGGTGGAATATTGAGTCATCTCTTTTTATTATAGTCTTTTAGTTTAATTATTTTATTTTTGTTGCACTATTTCTTCAATTCCATCTGTATGAGATGAAAGTATTTTCTCTTATCATTTTCCCTTTTTCATATTATTAAGATTATATAAGTAAGCATCATTTTGAAAATGTTAACAATTTAACTTTCAATCCCGAGACTATTTCCACATAGCATCCACAGGTTGAGCAAAATATTCACTGTTACAGTAATTTAAAGGTAATAGCTATGTTAGGTGAATAAAAGAGCCAGAAAAATTTCTCTTCATCTTATGCCATGTAGAAAAAACTACTTATTATAAAACTAGAAACTAATTCTTAGTAGACAGTGCATCTGCCAGAAACTTGTTTCTGGAGTCTCAATCTCTTATCTATTAGTAGTTTTGTCTGTTAGTTTTGTCTATTAGTATTTTGTCTATTAGTAGTTTATTTCTTAGGTTAAAATGACTTGAACCATGTATAGGACCTGCTACCATTTTAGGATAATTAATCTTTCTAGAAATTAATTTTTAATTATTTTTAATAAATGACTTAATTGAAAATGTAAATTATGTGTTGCTTTTTCCCTGAAATTCTACAAAACAAATAATATAGGTATGTAAATGAAACATTAAATAGATTATAGGCATAAATAATATATTCATAAATTATATTTGAAATGTTGCTTTATGTTTCATGAGATAAACATTTATGTTCTCAGATAATCACATATGGTCTACATCAAGTCTAAGAATACCAAGCAAACATTTCTTAGACCAGATTCGAAGGTTGTAAGATTAGAAAAAAATAACATTTTCAGTGGAATCGGCCAACTTAAACTCATTCCACAAAACTAAGTTAAAGGAAAATCCAAAGGAGTATGAAGAATAAAGTAATTTCTGAAGATGTCAATCTTGTACTTATGAGATGTAAGTGAATGTAGGAGACAGGTGTAACAAAGAACATAAGATATGGTGTTTAGGAACAAAAAGAATAAAAGAATAAACAAATATCCAATCTCAAGACTCAGAATACTACTAAGATAAGTAATTATCTTTTTTAAGTATATTTAGAACACCAGGTGCTTTATATGCAGTATTTATTTTTAGTTTCTCTGAAGTAAATATGTGACAATGTTTTCAAAATGGAAAATTTGGGTATAGTTTAGGTAAGATAATGTCTATGTTCATAAAGTGAAGGATAGGCCTCCACAAAATATTCAGGCAGTACTTCCCTGTTGTCCATAACAGTTTGTATTTTTCCAACACATGCTGCCAAAAAAAAAAAATGCCCTGAAAACTTTAAGAGAGACAGTGACTATTATCTCAACTTCCTAGAGAAATAGAGATTACCCAAATTCAGGGTCATATACAGAAATGACCTTATAATTTTAGAGATCAATAAATATGCAGATACCAATTAAGAAAAACTCTGATTATATGAGAAACCCTCTCCTCCCCCGGTGAATTCCTCTCTTCTCATCTTAAGATTTCAGACCATGTCTTGTATAGATTCAAAAATAAAATCCTTCCATTTACTCTAAGATTTATATGTGTACAGATAAATTTGTTATTTTTCTCCTAGCATTTTGTGTAATATTAATTAATTTGCTCATCCAACTATAGAAGAATCTGGAGGGAAATTTTCCCAGTTGCCCCCAGACTAGCAAATATCAATATGAAATTTGAATCCATATTATCTCACTCAAATATCAGAGTCAAGCATATAAAAGAAAAAAATAGAGCCAAATTACTGAAACTTAAACCTAGGATGAAAATATGTCACCAAGAAATCCTGTAGTAAAAACAAAGTCCATTTAAGCTAGATTCCAGTAAAACTGTTGTTATGTTTCTTTCTTGCAAATCACAGCTCAAATTCCTGAACCCTTCTAAAAAATGACCGGATCTAGGCTTCTGTATGTGGTCAAACCTGTGTTTTTCAGAGACAAATAAATAAAGAGATTTTCAAAGCAGTAGGAGACATTCAAAACATCACATGAAGTAACTGAGCATGTGGTGATAAGTTTAATTTTTATCATAGTCTAATCTCAAAATGACCTTACTAAGAATTCAGCTCCTGTTAAACAGTTATAATCTGGGCTTACATACTGGTCATAATACCTAGTTGTCTTTTATCGTCTGATATTAGACATAACATTTATGATCCAAGTCCAAACAAACCAAATAGGAAAACCATAATGCTGAATTTTTTTTATAGATGGAGTGTGGAATAAAAAGGATACATGGGAGAGAGTTTTAGCTTGGATAGTGAGTTAGTTATTTCAGTCACTTCCTCTACATCTCGATTGCTCATTATGGACCTGTCCAAAGAAGGTCACTGGTGATTGATAATTGCTACCAACTTGTCATTCAGGAATTAAAAATATTTTAATAAATTGTATAGTTGAAAGACTGCAGTCAAAAAGAGTGCCATAGTTGGTAAGTTCTCTAGGCATTCTTTACTTTATAGAATATCTGTGTCTCAATAAAGTGAATAAAAAGGGAAGGTGCATTTTATAGTTGAACCCAACTATGAACATGTTTGTAACCATGGTGCTTAAATACAGAAATTATTATTAAAAATATTTAATGTCAACATGCCAATCCATAAAGATGGAATACCTCAAAGTAAGGCAGTCTTTAAGAATCAAAGGAGAAGACAAAATTGAATTGAGTTTCCAAATACTACTCCCTAAAACTATGTAATCTACATAATTTAATTACTCTCAGTATCATTTCTCATTTGTGAAATGTAGAATCACTGATGATTATGACTTGAGTGTCTTTAATAGATTTATTCTTGAGTCATAGAAATAAGGTAATTGTCCCATATGCAAAAGAACCTAGCTTGATTCCTGGAACCACATGTGATCTTAGCTTTACTAGTACTTATCCCTTTAGCACAGAGTCAAAAGAACTATCAAGTTGTTACAAAAAAATAATTTAAAATAATAAAATAAAATTAAACGTTCGTACTTTTTTTTCTTTAGCTCTAAAATGTCATGTATCTTATAGAACTGCATCCTATGTTTAAATGTTAATAAGATATTCTGGATAAAAATAAGTTTATAAAATATTTTTGAAGATCAGGAGTGGTTCAGTGGCACAATTCACCTATCAAATAAGTGTGAAACTGTGAGTTCATTCTCTGATGTTTCCCATAAGTCATGTGGACAGAGTATGGTACCAGGCAACTTTCCAATATAGAACTCTCCCAAACCAAGAGTTTGCTATCTCCAGCACACAACAAAAGTGAGTCATCCCTAGGAACATGTATGTGAGAATCATAGATATCCATGACCACAATCAATTATGCACATGAAGCATAATTAAAGAATACAACCCTTGCTAAGCTACATACAAGCATCACAACTCAAATGCTGCCCCCTCTGAGTGATACATACAAGACTGCTTTATCCTAACCAAGTATGTTTCTATATATTATCATCAGATATATGATTAATAAAAACTAGGAAAAAGGAAATCTGTAAAAGCATGCATTAAAGTTAGATAAATCTCTTTTATATGTGGCTTCACCAAAGATTGAATATCAAGTTTTATTTTCTTCCATATTTCCCTTTCCTAAAGACTTTTCCCCAAAATCCCTTACCAGATTCTGGATTTACACACCATACAAGTTGACTTCATCATGTTTGGAAGATCAGACTTCTTTCTCAAGGCTTGAAATTTGTGATCCTGCAAAAAATGAAACTAAGAATCAGGAAACAACCTAGATTCCTGACAATATGAGGACCATATGAGATGTCAGGATTTGAACAAATGAGTGGCTAAAGGAACTGTGATACATATACACGATGGAATATCATGCAACTGTCAGGAAAAAATGAAGTCATGATATATGCCTATACATGGATGGGCATGGAGACTATTATGCTGATTGGAATGAGACAGAGGGAGAGAGACAGACACAGAATAGTCTCACTCATCTGTGGGATTAAGGAAAATAAAAGACATTATTGTAATAATACCCAGAGACAATAGAGATGAGGCCTAGAAGAACTGGCACATTATATGAAACTTACCACAAAGAGTGGTGAGTTCAGTTAGAGAAATAACTACACTGACAACTATCATGACAATGGTAGTGAGAGAGAGAGAGACAGAGAGAGAAAGAGAGAGAGAGAGAGATAAATAGAATGCCTGTTTCCAATACAGGCAAGGGGTGGGGAGGGGGAAAATATGGGGTGGACATTGGTGGTGGGAGACTACACCTGTGAAGGGGGTGTTCTTTTCTATAACTGAAACCCAACTACAAACACGTTTTTAATCAAGGTGCTTAAATTCATATTTTAATTTAAAAAATTGGGAGTTTTTCTCAAATGGTGATAATGACCACTCAGGGAGCTACAACTATCTCCAAGACAAAGTCATATTGTTCAGATAATTTGGCAAATATAAAGAGAAGTAGACATGACAGGCAGTGACAACACAGACCTAGGAAATACTTGCTCAGAAGACTCTAGGACTCTGAATTGTCTAATTTTGTAACCTGAGGGAAATCTAACAAATCCATTTTCAACTATTTATCATGACCAAAACCCCTCAGTAAGGAGGAGTTGAAATGTTTTCTATTTCTGTAGATGTCTTCTTAGGTTTAGTTACTGATAGCATAATCATTGTTTTCTGGGTTCTTTAGCTACTGATAGTATTGATGGTGCTATAGAAATTTATATGTACAGGTATAAACTATTGATTATCTGACATAACTTTTGATGCCACTACCACCACTACAATTACTAATAATAATGTATGCTAATATAAATCATTAAGCTAGAGCTTATTAGGCCAAGAATATTGCTTTACTCAACATTTTCTTAGGTATTTTTATTAATAAATTCTAAAAGATAAAACTATGCTTGAATGCCACCAATACATCAAACTAAATTTTAGACACTTCCTTAACATTATCTTATCTAAATAATAAAACTACTTAGCTAGATATGGCTACCCATGTTTTGAAATATAAGAAACTAGAAACTAGTGTTCAGAGAATCTATATGCTTGTACAAGATTTAAATTTACTGATTTGGACAGGTAGATACCTTTCCAATAAAAATCTGATCACCAGTATTTTTACAACTTACTTAAAAAAACTGTATTATTAGGTTTAGAGAAATAATAATCTGGGAAATTTATTTGCCTTTCAGGCAACAACCATGGGTTGAATTCCTATTTGAGAGATCCTGAATATGTCCTCACAAGTCCTTCCATTACAGTCTCAATACAGACCAGGGAGTTAAGCATGAGATATGGCCCTCAAATCAATCAATAATAAATGATAAAAACTGTATTATAATTTGCAGTGACAAAAAGTCATGCCCTCTTCTCTCTTACACCATGTTATACTTCCAAATTATTTTCTATCTAGTCCTCCAATCCTCTTTTTGTATTTTCTTTTTTCTCCTCTTGATTTACCTTGTTTCTAGGTGTCTTCTTTTTCTTTATTCCTTGCTGTGTTGGAATTGGATATTTTATAAGCTCTCCAATATATTCCAAAATAACATCATCTTTGCTTTTGCAAAGAACTTATCAGTTTTCTCTCCCTTTCTTATCTCATTTGTATCTTTTTTGTTTTTTGTTTTGGAGGGGAGCATGCCAGGGTGCACTCAGGGGTTACTCCTGACTCTGACTCAGAAATTACTTCTTGCAAACTCATGGGACGATATGGGATACCTGGGACTGAATTTGGGTTGGCCACATGCAAGACATATGCCCTACCTGCTGTGCTAGCACTCTGGAATCCCATTTGTATTTTGACTATGTATTTCTGGTCACCTATGCCCAGCTTCTGAATTACTTTTAAAACCCAAAATATTCCAAAAAAATGTGCATATCCCATAAGGTCCCCATTTAAATTTTATATCAGTCCCATCAAATAACTGCTCTCAATACAGTCATTCAATATTTTCACAGCCAGAAACTCCCATTCTTTTACTTCTTTACTTTTTCACCTCTGTCACAGAGAGGTGTTCAGAAATATTTCATTTTGTTGCTATTCAGTGTGGTGATATTGTTTTTCATTCTCACCATTTTATGGACTGTAAGTCAGTGCTGAAAACAGACTTGCAATTTCTTCACTTTTGTTCAGATAGGAAATGCACAAAACTTAGTGTGTGTCTCTGTTCTACTATAAAAAGTTCTAGAATTTAAAGTGAAAACCAAGTGTATGTGCTGCCTCACATACACTTTTTAGTTGTTTTAACATTATCTGTTATATTTCAGCCTTTGGGGAGAAAAAAATACAGCATCCAAATCTTATATTAACTCTAAAGAACATGATAAATTATTCAGAGTAGAGTAACCACCAGGCAAAGCCTTCACATTTCTGAGGTGTTTACTGTCAATTTCTTTTTTATTCTTTTTTGCTGCACTCATTTTATTTATTGAATATCATATTCAATATATATTGAATTCAACATATATATTGAATATTATGGCATGTTGAATTTTTCAGTGGAATTAGGTGAGCATTTTTAAGAAGAAGTCTATCACAGTCGAGTTGTTTTTTTTCTCTAACAATTTTTTGTGTGGGTTAGTTTTGTGTTTAATAATTTTTATTGTGACCAATGTGAATTACAAGTCTTTCACAGTAATATTTAAGGTACATAGTGTCATTGAATATGGGGTATTCCACCACCTGTGTTGTCCTCCCTCCAATCCTATTCCCAGCACCCCCCTCCTGTGCCCCCCAGACTGCTAGTTTAACTGGTCCCCTCTGCGTATAGCTTTTGAATTTCTGTGGGATCTCTTGAGCATACCTCCTTTCCTTTGGACAACAGTAATTTGTTCAGGATTTGCATCAATCTGGCCCCATGTTTCTTCAATTAAATGTTAAATATTTTGAAATGTATCTGATGCAGAAACAGACAAAAGAGAAACAAGAAGAGGAGAATAAAGAAGGAAAGAAATAGCAGGAATCGCAGGAAAAGGTCTCCGTTGAAAAAGTAGGTCAAAAATCTAATCTACAAAGAACATAAGTTCAAGATTTATGTGTTTGATGATTTCTTAAATTGTTTTGAAACTCTTCTGAAGGAATTTTATGATCTTATAGAAGCCAAGAGTATTGTGTGTTGATAGTTTTCTATTAATTAGCTAAACTAGAACTTATAAAATATACTTTGGAATATAATACACTCTCCCCCTGTTAAAATAACTATAAAACCATAAATGTCATCTTAATTTCTTTATGCTTAGATTTAATATTTTAACTAGCATTCACTCTTGACTTAGTCATCAGAGATATAAAGAAGGATAAATTAAAGATTCAGTCCTTCAGAGTTCATATTTTTGCTTCAAAAATAGATCTTTGGCTAGACATATCATAAAATAATGTAGTAAAATTAACCTTATAGAAACTAAACACTGGGAGCATACCATTTAGTCTAAAATTTCAAAATTTTCATTCACATAATAAGAATTACAGAGGATCACTAATTAGTTGCAATCAACTACAATAAATAGTGGCATGATTTCCAGTCTCTAGTAACTTGTTTGATGTAGATTTCAGAGCATATTATTATTAAAAGAATCAGTGAAACCTTTCAGGAGATAAGTAATTAAGTCACCAAACAAAGAAGGAAATTAAGTGAGGGTCAATGAGGGGTGATAAATGAGAGACTTGATGACTAATCTATGTTAGAATAGACTACACAAATGTTTGAAATTAAAGAATAAGCTCAGCAGTGGATATGAAGAATTCATTACAATGTTTAGGTTACATCTGGACCTGAAGAGCTGATGGATTCTCTTCTCTACAGGTAGAACAATACCATATGAGTCAGTTCCCTTTGTGGATTTTATAAATATTTTCTTATCTCTGTAGCTTTTTCTTTAGCTTTCAAACTATTTAATAGAATAAAACCCACAGCTCATAATGTGTACGTTTTTTTGCCTATGACTTTTGGGTCCTCTCTGAACGCTAGGGAGATACCATTAGTAGATTGTCAAATAAAGATCAGATCTCAATTGAGTGGAAATAAAAAATGAGCAAACGTAAATACTCAACCCAAAATCAACGACAATAAAATAAAGAGACCCAAACTACCACAAGCTATACACAAAAGAGACCTGTTACATTAGCAGCATAGGGACTAAGGGTGGAGGTATGGGATGCAGGCTGGGAAGAGTGGCACAGGGAGTCAACACTATGTCACTATGTACATTAAATATAAATGTGAAAGACTTGTGATTTACAGTAGTCTCAATGAGAATTATTAAAAAAATATATGAGCTTAGAACAATTTATCTCTTAGGTGGATTCAAAAAGATTCTGGAATTTATGGTTACAATTCCAACAAGGTAGAATCAAGTCTGGACCTTTGAAGCTGAACTTTTGGAAACAGGCAGTATAAACTTTACTCCATAAAATTAAATTTCTTCACTTATAAACTGCATTTAAAAAATCTTTCTGTTTCACATTGAATTTGAAACAAGCTTTCAACTAGTTTTGGAAACTTTTTTAATACTCAGCATTTATATTTAATATATTTTAAGGAATTTGAATGTATTCACTGCTTATTCATATTAATCTGTTGTTTATCATTTTCTTCAGAATGTTCTATATGATCTGACAATAGAATAAGTAAAATATGAAGAGGAAAACTGTGGTTTCCTTAGTGTTTATGCTCTGGAGGTTTAATATCTGAGTTAAACTCTAGTGAATTTGACTAAGATGTAGTGCTGAAAATTGCAAGTCTTCTTTTCAAATCCTGCAAATTAGTAAAAGGATACATCACAAAATTGCTACAACTCAAATACTCCTTCAGAGATTACCATTAAATGAGTTGGATTGCATCAGCATTTTCTAATGTTGAGGTGCTCTTCACAAATTTTCCCATATCTTTGTAATGGCAACTTTACATACAAAGAAACTGAGCTCTGAAATTGAAAGCTTAACTTTCCCAAGGTCATGAATATGGTAATTGTGGGCATCAGGATAAGCATTTCATTTATGTTAAATCCTTTAAATACTTGGAATCTCCTTTATTCCATGATTCCAAACCTCTCAGCCATCTAATCATTCTTTCATTTAATAATTATAATATTTCTATTATGTGACAAATGTTACAAGTGTGGTTTTTAAAAATATAGAGATAGTTCCAGCTACCTGGGAGATTTGAGTCTCTTATGGATGATGATAAAAAGGCTTTAAGAGATTGAGTTTTCTTCAACAAAGCTAATTTGCAGTGGAGCTAGTGGGAGGAAACCTCAGATCTTTGGATAGTAAAACAGAAAGTTAAAAATAGTTGCCTATAAATCAAAATTGCATAAATGGAATTCTATTTCCCACTAACTTTCATTATAATGGTAGAAATGCTTTATCTTCACTTCCAATTGATTTCCAATGGGTAGTGAGTGGCCTTGAACATTTTTAACTGTTTCCCTTCTTAAGTAAAACCCTCCAGTTAGATTCTTTGTTTTCATAGAGGATATTTATACAAACGTATTTGTTAAAAGGGAATCAATACTGCTGGAAAAACAGATAATTGAATGAAAGTGTCCTAGTATAAGTTACACTCTACCTTTTACTGTTTTGCGATATGTACGTGTTTTCTTATAGCTGGATTAACCTCCAGTGTAGTTCTCCTGTACTTTAAAAAGTGGATGTGTTTGTAAAGTCATGTGTACAGAAGAAATCAAATAAAGTACAAATGTCTATTTGATTATATAAATCTTGGCCATATTGCACAGAAAACTATAGAAACATAAGCATAGAATAAAAGACTTAGAAACTATTTTAAACACTCCATATATTGAATTTTATTCTGAACAACAAAAGGAAGAACTTGATTGTACTGAGTTCAATTAATGATCTATTTTGACTTTTGTTTTTACAAAGACATTCTTGTGAAATGCCTTGTGCTTCCTTTAAGAAAATCAAATTTGCTCATATATCTGAACTTGCAAAATATTTTCATAACTGAAAGCAGCACATAATTTTCTGAAATATATTAACACATATAAATATATTTAACATATTTAATATGTATATATTTACAAATCTAATGTAAATACATCAAGTTTTAATGAATAATGTAAAATTACATATATCCCTATATGCTGTTGTGTGACCTGGTGAGAATTCTAATAAGAGACTAAAGGTATTATTTAATATATTGCATTTGAATTCATATTCTATCTATAAATCCTTTCCTCTAAGGAAATCTTACATTGTTCATAAATATGATGACTAAAAATGTCATATTACTTTAGATGAAACTGTAGGTATTCAAGTAATAACTTGGTGATATGCATCTGTCTCCACTTGTAAATTCTCATTTTGAGAAAATCTTTATTTTATAGATAAAATGAAGGCAATAGTATAATAGTTAAAGTCAGATAGCAAATAAGAGATTCAGTTCTAGGCAGTCTTAATCCCACATGATGATTATTATTAACCATGATATAATAAATCTCTCTGAAAAGTTTATAACCTACAATTGAAAATAGTTAACAAAACCAATGACATAGATTCCACTAAAATATAAATGAAGAAACAGACACATTTGCGAAGTGATTGATGTAAGCAAGATCATTAGCTCTGCTATTCTTTATCAACATAGCACTAAAAAAAAGATAAAGAAGTAGTTGTTTCAACAAATTTATATAAATTAACTTCTTCATGTTTTCCAGGCATTTTCAAGCACAATAAACAAAGTGATTAATATTGGTTCCTAAGGAATTTGTGATATAGAAAATCAGCGAAATAATAAATGGCTCAGAACATGATGTTTTTTTTAATAATATGGCTCTATTTCAAGTTCCAACTCATTGACACATCCTGCTGATTATTCCCTTAAAATTGAATCTCTTCTCTCCTCTACCACTAACCAAGCTATTACTGTCTCTTACCTGCATTAAGACAAATGGCTGTTATTCGATTTTATATTTTTCTATCTCTACTTCCTTTCAAATTTTTTGTTTTGTTTTGTTTTTGCTTTGGGAACCCACCTGGTAGTGCTCAGGAGTTACTCCCGACTCTGAACTTGGGAATCATCCTGCTGTCTTATGGGATCATATAAGATGCTAACCTCATTCTGTTATATGCAAGGCAAATAAATGCACTACCTGCTATATAGACTATCTGAATCTTTCTTTTAAAATGCAATAGATAGCCAAATAATTCTGCTCCTAACCCTCCAGCATCTCTGTCTTTCTTTAGAATTAAAAAAGCTTGGAAATCTACTAATATTACTTGACTGTATACACAACTCTTCATTTTCTATCTCAGCACTTATTCTACTTAAAGAAAAATGTCGACTACTGTTTCAACTCACTCCACACCTGTAATTGTTCTGTTTTCACTCTGCCTCACAACTACTTTTCCAGACTTGATGGTGTTCAGTATTTTCAATATTTGCCTAGATAACACTTTTCTAAAATATCTCCATATTCAAACCTGCTAATCACAATCCTCATACATTTTGTATCAATGGTGTACAATAAGCCTATTTTCAAGTAACTTGAATATCACGCAGAAAATTTAAAAGAAAGGTAGAAATTATCATATACCAGCAGATTTCAGGCACTCTCAATTTCCTGTAGAAGAATAGTATGTTTGTTCCAACTGATGAATCTATCTTGAAATATAATAATCACCTACAGTTCATAGAACTTTACAACTGATTCTTTGATGTCTCCTTTCAAATGGTTTAGAGCAGGGGTCTCAAACTCAATTTACCTGGGGGCCGCAGGAGGCAAAGTCGGGGTGAGGCAGGGCTGCATAAGGGATTTCGATTACTGAATATTCGCAATAAAAAATCACATTAGTAAGGAAAAAATCGCAAAAAATCAAATTAAACATTTACATACCCCAAATGGAACTGCTTGGGGTATGCGAATATTTAATGCGATTTTTTTCTTAATAATGAGATTTTTATTGTGATTATTCGGTTAGCGAATAATTGCGAATACTGCGATATTTTAAGGCCGACAGCGGCCACAAAATGTTGTACAGAGGGCTTCAAACGGCCCGTGGTTCACGAGTTTGAGACCCCTGTTTTAGAGAGACATAATGACATGCATCCATCAAAATAGTTTCTTGGAATATTCTCACAGTCTAAAACACCTTCTCTATTTAACTACAATTTCTCACATCTGTTCCCCCTAAAAATATATATAAATATATATTTTACTGTTTTATAATTCGACCCATTCAAAACTAATGGGAAAAGTTAAATTATACAGTATAAAATAATTTCAGACCAACTACTATCACTAATTTATATAATATCCCATAGTTCAAAATTTATTTACCAAAAATATTTTGACTACTTTCATTTGTTCATTTATATGTAAAACTACATGAAGATATATATAAATAAGTTTTGTATTCCTTTGGGCAAATACCAAGTCATATTCACGGTTGCTGTATTGTTTATTGGATATGCTTAGTTTCTTTTTAAATGTTCAAAATATCTTCCAAAGTGGTTATACAATTTTGCATTCTCATCAACAATAAATGAAAACAAAGTCTTGTTGTCTCATATACTTGCCAGCAAATAGTGCTGTCAGAGTTTCAAATTTGGCCATTCTCATTTCTGCAGAGATATATCTGAATGTTGTGAAACTATTTTGTAAAGCATGTTTGATAAGGTTATTTTCCATCTGCATACTTTTTGATAAGATAAAAATTAAAATTTTGCACTACTATGACTCTACTTCATGGCTTTTCTACAACTCTCTGCAGATAGACTAATTTGACCAAACTTCAACTGTGTCAGTATTAGGACTGATATCACCAGGAATTTTTTGGCATGGGTGTGGGCACCTTCCCTGTGCTGTCTCGTAGATTCTGGAGATCTGGCAGCTATAATCACATCAATAAAAGCCACAGCACCAACAATGGTTTGAATACCTGGACCACACAGCCGCAGTCATTTATTTATTATTGTCATCCCCAAAGGGACACACCAGTTTAGATACCAATATGTAGCTGAAGTTACTTAATGTCCAGAAACAAATGAAGTAACAGAATGGTCACCAAGCAACAAGAGCTTACTGAACTCTGACAAGGACTTAATGACCTCATTAAAGATACAGTAATTTTAACATTTTTGTTCTTCACTGTGCTTCTTTTTCCCCTCCCATCTTCTTTATTTTCTTTTTTCTCTAACAATACATTTTTAACAATTTTGTTTTCACTTATCTGTAAACAAATATATTATGTTCAAATATATCAACTATAATATGTGCACTTTTAATAAATTAAATTAATCTTTTAAAAAGTTAATATTTTATTACATTTCATTTTCATATTTAAATATTTTTTGTAGTTTCAGAGATAGACATATTTGTGCATCTGAGTTTTAAGACCTTCATACATAAGGTCAAGTGCTATGCCACTCAGCTTATTTTTCCAGACATTTAAAAAAAAATACATTGCTTCTTTTCTTTTATTCTATAATTTTATAACAAGATTTTACATAAATTATTTTTTACAAATATTTCCCCCATATCTTTGACTTGTCTTCTAAGTCTCTTCATTATGTTTTTTGATTCATAATTGCTTCTCTCAATAACTAGAATTTTCTTTCTTTTTTTTTGTTTTGTTTTTTTTTTTGTTTTTGGGTCACACCCAGCAGTGCTCAGTGGTTACTCCTGACTCCATGCTCAGAAATTGCTCCTGGCAGGCACGGGGGACCATATGGGGCACCGGGATTCAAGCCGATGACCTTTTGCATGAAAGGCAAACGCCTTACCTCCATGCTATCTCCCGGGCCCCAACTAGAATTTTCTTAAATCTGCATTTTTTTCTGTTAAATTTTACCTCAATAAAAGGAGGGACTATCTGGATTTCTTCATAACTGTCTTCTCAGAGAAATTGTCTATTCTCAGATCCAAAACGCATCTAGTAGATATTTATTGATTTTTGTATTTTTGCCAAAGCAGGTGACGCTTAGGGGTTACTCCTGCCTATGCACTCAGAAATTGCTCCTGACTTGGGGAACCGGAACCGTATGGAAAGCAGGGAATCAAACTCAGATCTATCCTAGGCTAGCGTACACAAGGCAGATAGATGCCTTACTGCTTACACCACCACTCAGGCCCCAAGTGGATATATTTTTAATGAGTTAATATATACAACTAATTGTGAGAGCTTACAATTTCACAAAGCAAGTGTTTATGAGGCAACAATTCAATCCTCACAAAAGTTTTAGCAAATAACTGCAATTGCTTAAAATGGTTTTGTATCCACCAATATTCTTTTGGATATCTCAGGCACTTCTACATTCTAATTTCTTTCGGAAAAAAAAGTAAAGATGAGCTTATATTTAGAATGACCAATAAAAGACTTTGTTCTATCTAATCATTAGTGAAATAGTTTTCTAAATGTTGGAATAAACTACTGAATTGATAACATGAATAATCTGTGAAACTGTTTTGAAGCTTAAACATCCTTGAATTATAAACAGATGAAGTCCCCTTACTATGAATTGCTGACTTGAATAAAGTATTTAGCACACAGAAAATCACTCTACAGTTAATAACGTAAAAAATGTAGAAGACATTTCTCCATAAAAATCACATTTTTTTCTCCTTCAAGACCCAACAGTATTTAAGAAATTGTTATTCGGTGTCAGGACTGATTGTCAGTCAATTCATCGTCTGCACTGAATTTCTACTTATCCCCTGGGAAACCCTTTCAAAGTCTAATTGACCCCATTGTTAGGACATATTTCCTAATATTGGGACAATATTTTCATTACTGTTTTGCACTCTTAATTTCTATTTATACCTCCACGGGGTAACATCAACCATAGTTCACCTTCTGTGTGTATGCCCTTCAAATATTTATGTCATGGTCCTCCTTCGTTATTGTCCATTTGTGCCGACGGTATTTAGTTCTTTTAATCTTCTTCTTCTCATAAATCAATCCCTCTAGTCCTGTAATCAGGCTCCCTGATGCTCTTTGAATTTCATCCAAATTCTTGACAGCTCTCTCATGTTGAGATGCCCTGAACTGTTTACAGTATTCTAGGTACAGTCTGATCAGCTTCAAACTGAGCTGTTTTCTCCCATTGATGCTTCTTTTTTTAAGTTATAAAATATGCACTTTTATTGCAAAATAGGTAGTTTTACATCATATATCTAGATTTTAATAGAGAGAAATGATATGGATTCCATCCAATTTCTTCTTTACTTTGAGCTCTGCCTGCAGTTCAAGGGTGCTGTTTGGAGCCTCTACTCACCATTTAAACTTATGTCTTTCCCATTACAGGTATATTTCAGTGTCAGTTACCATTTCAAGTCACCACTGTATAATGCCAACGTTTCTAACATGGCAGGCCATAATCATGAACTTTATCTTTTAGAGGTGTCAATATTTAAAGCGGTAAACATGAGAGGGCTTTATTAAACCAGAGACTAAACGAATTCTTACTCTGACTTCATACTACCTGAAAACAACTGCCAGATCTGTAATGGCTTTGCTATTTAACCGTGACTAAATTATTAGTGTATCAGCTTATTCTGTAATGAGAAAGAAAACCACTAATAGTGTTCTGATAAACAGGTGGCATGGTTAAAGAAACAAAAAATATGATGGGCACATTGGAAGTACTGAGTGAAGTGAAATTAGCTATGCTATTTAAATATATTAATTGAGGTAAGTCTAGATAAAATGCTCACAATATATGTATAGTTAGATAAATGTTAAAAGCATGTACCCATGTATAAAGAACTCTCAGATCACAATAATTTCGAAGCCTCAGGTAGTTTTTTTATGCCACTATTTTGTTGATCCACCCCACTTTACTCCCCTAGTCTGTTTATTAACATAATCTAGAATGGCTAGCTGATGAAAAATAATTTCATCAAAATCAAAAGCTATGCATATCTATGTTTCTATTTATTCAACATAATATTTTTGAAAGTCATCTATACATTGCCTCAAAAGTATTTTTAATTTTTAATTTTGTTATGTGAATATTATTAATTTTCTCTATGCAATACCTGTTGATGGATTCAGGTGATATTTCATTTCTACTTTTATGAAAAACACTACTATAAGCATCATTATGCAAGGCATTCTCTTATTTTTGTATTTTTTTTGCCACAACTGGTTATGCTCAGATATTATTCTTAACTTTGTACTTAGAGATTATATCTGGCAGGCTCAATAAAACCACATAGAGTGCTGGTATTAAACCCACCTCAAGGGCCGGAGAGATAGCATGGAGATAAGGCATTTACCTTGCATGCAGAAGATTGGTAGTTCGAATCCCGGCATCCATATGGTCCCTTGAGCCTACCAGGAATTATTTCTGAGTGTAGAGCCAGGAGTAACCCCTGAGCACTGCAGGGTGTGACCCAAAAACCAAAAATGATATAAAATATAATAAACCCACATCAGGTGCAGGCAAGGCAAGTGTCATTACTTGAGCCCCATTGCAAGGTATGTTTGTGTAAATATGTCTCCTTTTCATCATAATAGGTGTATCTTCACACCCAATGAAGCCAGTAATAGGTATTCTTAGGCTGTACCTCCCTTTTATAACCTATCCTGATTTTAACAGAGGGGCTCTAAAATATTTAGGTACCAAACATAACTCATAATTTATACCCACATCTCTAGAAATGTCACATTACCCTATTCTTCAATATAAAGTTACTTAACTATATGTGTATCCGAGTCTGTTAGATATTTAATAACAAAATTTGTATAGAGATTAAAATGGAAATAAATAAATATCCTTATTTAAAAATAAAACAAATGAAGATCCTGAAATATAGTATTTACCAATTTCCATGATATATACAGTGTTTTTTTATGAAAGGTATAAGCATTTTATTATTGAATTCAGAGTAAGGTAAAGTTATCGACACTTTGCTTTATATAATAGTGCCAACTGGCTTCAACCTATCATTGGTCAAGAAATTTTTGATAAAACGATGAATACATATTCATCGTATTTATTTGCAGAATGTTATGGGGTTTCTTATCAGCAAGATAATACCTTCCTAGTTCTTGTTGGCCTCAGACAAGAAACTGAGTACATCGGCATGATTTTCAATTGCAGCAGCAAACATAACATTCTGATGATCTAGTCTGTTGTTTTATTATATAATCAAAAATATACCTGTGAGTCTCCTGATTATAAGAGTCTAAATTACAAGATACACTGTGATTTACTAGTAGTTTCTACAAATGTAGAACAGTTAAAGATCGTCTGGATGTTAACTTCACTTTGCTTTCAATTATAGCAAAACTATTTTGCACTGATGATGCTGAGGACTGGTCTTTTTCTACCTTGCTTTTATTGTCTATTGATAATGTAAATCCTAAATTCTTGATAGCATCACCCAATGAATATTAAGCAAGAGCACAGTCAACCAAAACAAATGAACAAAGAATAAAATGAGCTTCTCAATGCTGCTAAAACAATGTTGCTGGCCTTAGCACAGCTGGCTTTCTTTGAGATTACTCAGTTTTCATTTGGAAACATTCCAGTTTTCACTTAATTTAAGCTCACTGATATAGGTAGCGCTGTTGCATCCCTTTACATACATAAACTACTATCAGGTACAAGCTTCAGTGATCCATCCTTGTATTGCAGTGAGACAAGTTTTTTTTTGTTTGTTTGTTTGTTTTTATTTATTTATTTATTTTTGGTTTTTGGGTCACACCCGGCAGTGCTCAGGGGTTATTCCTGCCTCCATGCTCAGAAATTGCTCCTGGCAGGCACGGGGGACCATATGGGGCACCGGGATTTGAACCGATGACCTTTTGCATGAAAGGCAAACACCTTACCTCCATGCTATCTCCCGGGCACCGCAGTGAGACAAGTTTTAAGAGTTTTTTTCATGATATTAAATTCTAAGTCAGGAATGTATATGAATAAGTTTAAACTCATCCTTAACCTATTCTTATATCTCAAGGTTAAGAAATATTCCTCAATGTCAGGTTCTTCTACTTTTTCAGTTAAAAAGAAAAAAACTTAGCCCATGTAGGTTTTACTCTCATCTTTGAGAGATATTGAGGTAAAATGAGAAAAATCTTGAGGAACATTAGAGATGTCTTTGTTATATATGATATATTTGTATGTATGGTCTATATCAAATGATTGTCTACTATTTGCAATAAGAATAAGATCACTTATATTTTCAATATTGAAAACAGGGTAATTTTAAAATATCATTTTTCATGCACATTTTTTAGATATTCCCTTTCCAAATCTTCCAGCTGCAATCCTTACCAGAGCACTTAATAAGAATAAAAGATATACAAAATAAAGACAGATTCTCAGACCAATGGGTCAGAATAAAATATCCAGTGACAAGCCCCCAAGTATATATATATATGATCAAATATATATATAATATATAGTATTTAACAAAGGAACCAATAATTTGAAATGGAATAAAGACAGTTTCTTCAACAAATGATGCTGGAACAATTCAATAACCACATGTACCACATATAATAAATTAATGATTCTCACGCCTTACACAAAAGTCAATTCAAAGTGGATTGAAGATTTTGAGATTAGATCTGAATCCATAAAGTTCATTGAGTAAAACATAAACAGAACAATACAGTACGGAGACCTCAAAATTCATCAATGATAGGATCAAGTCTAAATAAAAGTAAAAATCAAACTAAATCAAACAAAAAAGTATGACATAGTGCTATTTAATTGGTGAATTATAAATATATGCCTTTCTGTGACGCAAATGACTTTCTCACTGGTTGCACAATCATTTCACAGGCCTTCTTTATGGCTGTTTCCTCAGTAACTTTGTTCTTATGTATCACCATTTGCAAATAATGTGGCTTTGCTTTAAGAATATACTGGATATAATTCTGGTATAGAAATACTTAGATTAATCTTAGGATAGCACTTCTGACTCACAAGTTTGAGATCCCAAAAATTAACAACAAATATGAACTAAGAATGTAGTTCAATGAGAGAAAGATTTGGTAAAATATGTAGAGGGAAAATAAGAAAACATTTTACATGAAAAGATTAACTTCGGAGTATGGACACATGCAGAGTAACAAAACCAATGCTTCTGGTAACCCTGTAATAGTTTCAGCCACTCCAATGGGTCTGCTCCATGGTCATACATTTCTTTTAATCAGTGAACCCCAACACAACACATAAAAAAACAACACACTTCAAAGATCACAGTAGGGATATAGTGCAGAATACCATCAGGCTTAGATGCTTAAACAATGAAGATGATAGCTCTGAAGACCTAAAAAGTAATAGGCACTTTCCATAGAACCTTTCCAATAAGGACTTTAGAAAGGACATGTGGAAGATGTTCAAAGAACTCAAAGAAACAGTGCAATGAAAAGCACAGACCACAAGAAGTGTAGGAAGGTAGAAATGGAAAAAAAACTTCTTACAGAAATAACAGGACTGAAAAACTTGTTAGGTAAAATGAAATACTTACTAGAAGGTCTCAACAGCAGAATAACAACTGCTGAGGACAGAACCAGAGAGCTGGAAGATGACCTGCATGACAATTCTATACAGCAGAAGAGGTTGGAAAAGAACTTTAAAATAAATGAATAGAAGTTTTAAAAAATTAAGACATGTGAAAAGACAATATTAGAACCCCAGGATAAATTTAATAGAAAAAAACTACAAGAATCTGCAGAGTCCCAGAGACCCAGGAAGAAAACCCTCATGAAGAATCAATAGTCAAGGATATAATTATTGAGATTTTCCTAGAACTAATGACTGTATGTCACAATATTCTGGATGACTAAAAGAGACCCAAATAAAAGCACACAATAAAAACACACTTATCATATTGATAAATATATGGGTATAGAATATTGAAAAGAACAAGATCAAAAAGAGAAATTACATAGAAAAGAAGTATTCTTGATATTTTCAGCTGACTAAACACAAGCCACCATATAGGCCTGAAGACAGAGGTAAAATATATTGAAGAAAAATCACTAAATAAATGCTTCACAAGTTTTGTGAGTATTTCTCTATCATGAAATCTCTCTCAGATGTATAGTTGTGAATATTTTCTTCTAACCAGTAATTTTTGTTTGTTGGGTTAAGTATAAAGGTACTTAATGTCTTCTTCTGGCTCCAGGTTTAGGAATTATGACACTCTTTGGGGAGGGGATTCTTGTGGTTCTGGAAATAGAACCCAGTTCTCCTATAAACAAATCATGGTTTAAGTGTTATTAGATGACTGAGTTATTGTTCTGGTCCTAGACTATATATATTTTTGTTAGTACTAGTTTTGTCCATAGTATAGAAGACTTTTAGTTTTATGTAATTTCATTTATTTATTTTTGTATTCTTTTTCTTATCAATCAAGTCATGTCATTGAAGATGTCTCTGGAGCCAATATTATGGAAGGCTTTTCCTGTTTTATGTGTTTTATACATTTGGGTCAAACTTTAAATTTTTTATAATCCATTTTTACTAGACTTTGTGCATGGGATGAGATAGTAATCTAATTTCATTTTTTATATGTGCCTGACAGTTTGTTAAACACAATTTGTTGAAGCCTTTATTGTATGCTCTTAGTCTCTTTATAATAAATATATTAATAACATCTATCAGAGAATCTAGTTTGGACTTCCAGTTCTATTCCAATGACCTGAGTGTATACTCTCTAATGGTCAAAAACCACTTTTTTTTTGATTAAATACCTTTTCAGCATAAACTTAGAAAACTTTTTTCTTTCTATGCTTTGGCAATTTGAGGGATTTTGTGATTCCACACAAGTTTTAGTAATGTTTATTCTGTCTTTTAATTATAGCATTAAATTTTAAGTTAGATTATATTGAATCTGTGTAATATTTAGTAAACTAGTTATTTCAATAATTTTCATTATTCCAATCCACAAGCATGCAATATCCCCCCAAATAAATAAATTATTCACAGAGCCAGACTTTCATTTGGATTTGAAGAAAGAATACACAGTTTTACAGATAAACAACAGCTCAGAAATTTCACAGACTCAAAATAAACCTTAAAGAAATTGCAAAAAGTCTACTTTAAGACAAGGCAGACCCAATAAATACAACAAACTTCTACCAAAAAATAACACTAAATATAAATAACACAATTATCTATCTTACTGTCAATGAACTAAATGTACAAATTAACATACACATTGTGGAAAAATTGATTATAAAATTGTATCCAACATTTTTCTTTCTGTAAGAAACACAACTAAATAATCAGAGCAAACATAACCTCAGAGTCAAAGGATAGAGGACAATAACTCAAGCAAACAACCCCCTAAAGAGGATGGGTGGCCATACAAATATCAGTTGATACAGACTTTCAGCTTAAACAGGATATAAGAAACAGAGATATGCATTTCCTAATTATCAAGGGATGCATGCACAAGGAAAATAAATCACTAACATATGTGCACCTAATGAGGGCCTGTAAAATACTTAAAACCACTGCTGATAAATTTGAAGAAAAGTCATTAATAGCAACACAATAATAATGAGAGAAGTTAAGACCTCCCTGTCACCAATGGATAGTTCCTTCAGGCTTAAAATTAACAAGTATATACTGGAACCAAAGAAAAAAAAATAGGAGAGAGCATTAGTAGATATATAAAGGGTTCTTCATTTTTATAAAGATAGGCATTTTTCTCCAATGCACATGGCACATTCTCTAAGATAGTTAATAATGCTCAGCCAAAAAAACATACCTTCATAAGATCAAGAGATTACAAATTGTTTCTGCCCTTTTTCAGACAATGTTGTATTGAAAGAGAAGTGAAATATAAACAGGCACAGGAAAATAACTTTTACAACTTCAAATTAAACAGCTCACTATTGAACAATCAATGAGTAATAGAGGAAATCGAAGATGAAATCAAGAGTCCTAGAAACAAATGAGAATGTAGATACAAATTATCAGAATGTGTAGGACATAACAAAAGCATAGTAAGAGGAAAAATTATAGCTCTCTAACCACTCATCAAGGACGGCCTATATAAATATCTTAATTACACAGCTTAAGAAATTGGAAATTTGGGCCGTAGCAGTGGCACAAGTGGTAGGACATCTGCCTTGCATGCACTAACCAAGAACGGACAGCAGTTTGATCCCCAGAATCCTATGTGGTCCTACAAGCCAGGAGAGATTTCTGAGCACATAGCCAGAAGTAACCACTGAGCATCACTAGATATGGCCTCAAAACAAAAACAAAACAAAATGAAAAAAAAAAAAGAAAGTGGAAAAGTATAAGAAAATAAACTAAAAATAGTCAGGGAGAAGGCTAAAATAAAGCTTAGAACAGAAATCAATAAACTGGAAACCAAAAAGAAACATCCAAAAGATTAATTAAAGAAAGAATTGGTTTATTGAAAAAAATAAACAAGATTGATAAATCACTTGCAAGACTCACAAAGAAAGTGAAATAGAGATAGAAACTTAATAAACCAAATCAGAAATGAAAAGGGGATATCACTGCAAACTCTACAGAAATTTGTAATCGATTAATCTTTGACAGGTAGAAATATACAAAGTGGAGTAAGAAAAGTCTCTTCAACAAGTGTAATGGGATATCTGGTCAACTACATGAAAAAATGTGAACTCAGAACTCTCTTAAACAGCGTGAACAAATATAAAATCAAAATTAAATAAAGACCTTAATATCAGACATGAAATAGAAGGTACATAGAGGAAAACATAGACAAAACACTTTATGACATTGAAACTAAAGGTGTCTTCAAAGAGGAAACACTACTTTCCAAGCAAGTGGAAAAAAAAATAAACAAAGGGGACTACATTAAACAGAGAAGTTTCTGTACCTCAAAGGAAACATTGAATAGAATACAAAGACTACCTATGGCATGGGAGAAAATATTTACCCAATATTCATTTAATAAGCAGTTGCTTATCATACAAATGATTATTATACAAATGATCAAAAGGCACATGAAATAACTATTCACATCACTATTGTATAAGGAGCTACAAATGAAACAACAATGATATAACATCTAACACTACAGAAGGTTTGTACACATCACACACGCGCGCGCGCGCACACACACACACACACACACACACACACACACACACACACACCAAGAACCAAGAATAACCAGTGCTGACAGATGCAGGGAAAAAAATGGCCTGACTTCACTGTGGGTAGAAAGTCCATATAGTCCAGTCTTTCTGGAAAACACTATGAATATTCCTCAAAAAATTGAAAATTGAGGCCAGAGCAGTAGCACAACAGTAAGGCGTTTG
>PVKC010009036.1:0-27346 GCA_004027635.1 Crocidura indochinensis
TGAAAGACAAGAAACAGGGGCCCGGGAGATAGCATGGAGGTAAGGCGTTTCCCTTTCATGCAAAAGGTCATCGGTTCGAATCCCGGTGCCCCATATGGTCCCCCGTGCCTGCCAGGAGCAATTTCTGAGCATGGAGCCAGGAGTACTGAGCACTGCCGGGTGTGACCCAAAAACCAAAAAAAAAAAAAAAAGAAAGAAAGACAAGAAGCAAAATATTAGACTACTATTCTTATAATTTAGAAATTCACTAATATAGATCAGAGCCTTCTCCAAGACCCTTTAAACTACTACTTAATAGCTGTCCTCCCTGCTTCCTTGGCCAAATACTACTTTATAAAAAATATGGACTATACTTTTTTTTTTTTTACTTCACCTGACTAATAGTGTCTATACAGATTATCTTTTGGGGGACTGGATTATTTCTGCACGCTGCACCTATTGGTGCTCAAATGCTATCCCTGATTCAGTGCTCAGATGCTCTTCCCAGCAGTTTGCTGGCTATGCAGCACCCAGGATTAAACCCTAATCTCCCATATTAAAACCAGGTACTCCATCCCTCTGTGATATCTCCCTTGCACATCTGACAGTTTTTTGCTTATGGTGTAATAGATGAATGAATATATGAATGAATATAGTTTCTGGCTTTTGTAGTAATAAACCTGTGGAATATGTGTATTTAAATAGTAAAAAGAGAGAGATTGAAGAGCATGACCGTTTTTTTTCAGAAGGAAAAATTTCTAAAAGCCTCTAACAGTTATTTTTAAGAACTAAATAGTATAAATTGCAACTGATTCTACGGCTCTCTATTATTGAAATTTCAACTCATATCAAATTGACAGTTGAAAGAAAGCAGTCTTCTACATCAGCCCTAAAACACTTCATCTAACATGACCTTTCTGAATAAATGATGAGGCTTTTTGTCTTTGTTGCAACGATCTAAATGTTGCAGCCCATACTGTAGCCAGATCATTTCAATAGACTCTAAAAATCCTAATTTGCAACTTTTCCTGTTAGCTTTTAGTAAGTGGTGACATTTGTTAGGAGATTCCACAAGAGTTAGAATGTATTTGATCATCCTACTAGAGTCTGAATGTATTTGATCCTTAGAATATAGTGTTTCCTTTACTTTTAAAGTAAGTTCATGCGTTTCACAATGACCAATAAGCTATAGAACTACTCATAAATGCCAGTATAGCGCTCAAATTTCCTGTAGCCATGCGTTTGAAGAGTCTTAATCACAGAAAATGATGATTAAATATTTAGATGTCTATTATTCTTCATGTTTGAAAATAGTGTGCATTTGCAGTCATTTGATAAGGTGCTTTTGTTTTGAACAATGAATTATGTTGCTCATATACTCTATAATCTGTATACTAGATACAAGAAAGCTGAAAATAGAAAAATATATCATTTAAGTTACCTAGCTAATCCCAGATAGGCATGCACTATTAATTTGCTGAATTAATAGTATTTCTAATAAAAACATAAGCATGAAACAGAATATAATAAGAATTATCCATAATTATATCACACTGTCTTAATCATAGCCCAAGGAGATTTTTTGGTAATTAATAGACATAAATGTAGCTATGGATAATGACAATCCATGGCTATGTCATTTCTCTTTTAGGCATATACATTATTAATGCTATTAATGCTATTGCAAAATAGGGATCATTGTATATTCAATTTGTACTTATATTTATTTTGTAAAATATTTCAAATATCCACAGGTACATTTTATTACTTAATCTTATGCTATAATTATGCAGTTTTATTATTTAATTATTTATAATTACTGCAGTTTTATTGTTTTAGGAAAATAAGATGTTTGGGACAGTTGAAGCCTCTAGAAACCAAACTGGCTCTATTACCCCCTAAGACATGCATCCTTCCCATGCATGTCTTACCACTTATTTTATATATCACTGAATACAATATAACTTATGTTAGAGGATTTCAAAGCTTGAATAAATTAAACTCTGCTCCTTGTGGCACTCTGCAACTGCAGTTCCTACTCAATAGTAAGTATAAACACTTATTTTTTGTTAGCTATATTTCTAATATAATGATCTTAGCACTCCATATTGAGCCCCTGTGCCTGTCAAGAATGATCCTTAAACTAAGCCAGATATGGACCCCAAACAAGGTATAAATATAATTTCATGCAGGCAGATGGGGTTAGTTGAGTACCTTTGAAAAGTGTCTTTATCTGTTTAAATAACTTTTATCATACATTTCAAGAAATCATTTTTGCTATGAAAATGGTATTTTGATCAAGTATTAAGAATTATGTTTTTATGTCTATTGACATTTTAATTTCTCATGAATTACCTTTTCTGCTTTACCTAAAAGAACATTATTCTATGTCATTACATGCATATCTATTATCACAAAAAACTATTTTGTTTTTATTACTATAATATCATGTCATAATTTGAATTTGTTAATATGTGGTAAGAAATTCTCCCTCTTATAAATGCCATTGTCTACTGACGTATCTATATTGCTATATAAAATGTAAGTTCAAGTTAAAAATTATAATTTTAGAATCATAGTAAGATTTTAATTGAGGTTGTACTTAATGTATAGATCTACTTTGGATAACTGACATTTTGAGTCTTAAGCATTATATATATTTATATTTACTTATTGTAAGGAAATAAAAGTTGCATTTACTTATATAGACTTATAGTTCTTCTGTAGTGTCAAATTTTTGTCTGTTAGTCTATACTTAGGTCTGTATATTATAGGTATATTTAGACTATATATTTAGACCTATGTGTGTTAGGTTATATTTATTTTCAGTTTGTGTAGTTTTATATTTTATAGCCTGAGATATTGTTGATGACAATTATTAACATTGATTAAAAATAAATTTGCTATAATTTTTCATTTTCCAATCTATATGTTATTTCTTTCATTTCTCTCCTTGTTTCATTAGCTTAAGTCTCTAGTACAATAGTGAATACTTTTGTGAAAGGTGACATTCTTGCCATTTCTCAACCTCAGTAAGAAAACATATAGTAGTTTTTCCTGTGCTTCTGTCTGTCCTGAATTCTTGGAGCTCTCCCTGGAGAACAGAGCCCTGGGAAGTGAACCACTCTTTCTAACCAATAAACCCCATCACAACACACAGGAAACACCACACTACTAGAGCGACAATGCGGAAAGCTCGTAGGCAAACACTAGGCACCGAGAATGAAGATGATGGCTTGGATGACCTTAAAAATCACAACCCTCTGCTTAACCTCTCAAATAAGGAACTTAAAATAGAAATATGGAATATGTTTGTAAAACTCCAAGAAAGCATAGATAGATCTGAACAGAACACAAAGACAACTCAGAAAACTTCAAACTGAAATAGCAGGCCTGAAAAACATGGTAGCCAAACTGAAAACCTCAGTGGATGCCCTCGATAGCAGAGTAAGAGCAGCTGAGGAGAGAATCGGACTACTGGAAGATGAGATGTAGAAAAACTCAGTACAGCAGAAGAAATGGGAAAAGAACCTTAGGACAAGCGAGCAGGCAATGGAAAAAGTATTCAAGGAATGTGAACAGATGAAAATAGAAGTCTTTGATAAACCCAAAAGAAACAACATAAGAATCATTGGAGTCCCAGAGACCCAAGCAGGAGCTCACCAGAAAGAATCAGCTGTCAAAGACATCATCAAAGAGATACTACCAGAGTTAATGACTACATGCAATCAACTTCTGCATGCCCGAAAAGTACCAGCCAAATGAGACCCAAAGAAAAACACCCCCAGATACATCATCGTTGCAATGACAAATCCCACAGATAGAGATAGAATACTGAATGCAGCAAGGTCAAAAAGGGAAATCACATTCAAAGGAGCATACCTAAGACTTACAGCAGACATGTCACAAGAAACTCTCAAGGCCAGAAGACAGTGGTGGGATATTGTGACAAGACTGAAAGAAATGAATGACTCACCGAGAATACTGCATCCAGTCCGACTCACGTTCAGGTATGAAGGAAAAATACATAGCTTCATGGATAAACAACAGCTTAAAAACTTCACAGGCGATAACTCAGCCTTAAGGAAAAACTGACAAGTCTACTCTAAGACAAGAGAGACAAACAAACACAGGAAACTTATCAACAAAGATGACATTAAATCCGATGACAATCATCTTCCTCAATGTCAATGGACTAAATTCATCAATTAAAAGACACAGGGTGGCAAAGTGGATCAAAAAGATGAATCCAACCTTCTGCTGCCTACAAGAAACACATCTGAATAGTCAGAACAAACATAGACTCAAAATCAAAGGCTGAAGCAAAATCATCCAAGCAAACAATATCCTCAAAAAAACTGGGGTGGCCATATTAATATCTGATGATGCCAACTTTATACTCAGAAAAGTGGTAAGGAACAAAGATGAACACTATGTTCTAATCAAGGGATATGTGCAACAGGAAGAAATCAGACTATTAAACATATATGCATCCAATGAGAGACCAGCAAATTATCTAATACAGTTACTGACAAATCTGAAAGAAGAAATCAATAATAACACAATAATTATGGAAGATCCCAACATGGCCCTATCAACACTTGATAGGTCAACCAGACTGAAACCCAACAAAAACATACTAGTCCTGTAAAGACAAATGGAAGAAAGAGGACTAGTAATTGTATATAGGACACTCCATCCCAAAAATCCTGGATACATATTCTTCTCCAATGTACATGGGTCATTCTCCAGGATAGACTACATGCTGACACATAAAATATACCTCCATAAAATCAAAAGGATAAAAATCTTGCAAGCTACCGTTGCCGACCACAAGGCTCTGAAATTAGATGTGAACTACAAAGCCACACAGAAGAAATATTAACAATTGGAAATTAAACACCCTGTTACTGAACAACCAGTGGGTCTGAGATGAGATCAAAAAGGAAATTAGAACTTTCCTGGAAACAAATGTTAATGAAGACACAACCCCCCAGAATCTATGTGACACAGCAAAAGCGGTCCTGAGAGGAAAATTTATAGCTCTACAAACACACATCAGGAAGGAAGAAGGGGCATACCTGAATAACCTAATGACACAACTCGAAATTAGAAAATGAACAACAAAAGGAACCAAAAATAGGGAGACAGAAGGAAATAACAAAGCTGAAAGCAGAACTCAATGAAGTGGAAAAGCGAAGAACTATCTGAAAGATCAACGAAAGCAGAAGTTGGTTCTTTGAAAAAATAAACAAGATTGATAGGCCATTGGCAAAACTCACAAAGAGAGAGAAATCTGATAACCTGTATTAGAAATGAAAAGGGAGAGATCACAACAGATACTGTAGAGATCCAAAGAGTAATCAGAGACTGAGAAACTTTATGCTACTAAACATGAGAACCTGGAAGAAATGGAAAAATTCTTGGACACATATAACCTTCCACACTTAAATAAGGAGGAGGTAGAATATCTAAACTCCCCCATCACCACTGAGGAAATTGAAAGTGTAATCAAACATCTGCTCAAAAAGAAAAGCCCAGGCCCAGATGGATTTTCTAATGAATTCTTTCAAACCTTTCAAGAGGAGCTACCACCAATCCTAGTCAGGTTGTTCCATGAAATAGAAAAAATGGGAATACTCCCAAAGAGCTTCTATGAAGCCAACATCACCTTGATACCAAAACCAGACAGAGATGCTGCCAAAAAAGAAAATTACAGACCAATATCCCTGATGAATGCCGATGCAAAGATCTTCAACAAAATCCTGGCAAATAGGATCCAATGCATCATCAAGAAGATCATACACTACGATCAAGTAGTTTTCATTCCAGGAATGCAAGGAAGGTTTAACATCCGTAAATCTATCAGCATCATACACAACATCAACAAGAAGAAAAATAAAAATCACATGATCATATCAATAGATGCAGAGAAAGCATTTGATAAGGTCCAACATCCATTCTTAATCAAAACTCTCAGCAAGATGGGAATGGAAGGAAACTTCCTCTATCTAGTTGAAGTCATCTACCACAAGCCAATGCCAAATATCATCCTTAGTGGAGAAAAATTAAAAGCCTTCCTCTAAATTCTGGTACAAGACAAGGCTTGGAATAAAGACAGACCTTCAGAACAGTGAAATAAGCTTGAATTCTCAGACATTGTCCCCCAGACATACAAGTACCTAATTTTTGACAAAGGAGCAAGAACTCCTAAGTGGAGCAGGGAAAAACTCTTCAACAAGTGATGCTGGCAGAACTGGTTTGCCACTTGCAAAAAAGCGAACATAGTTCCCCAGTTAACATCATGCATGAAGCTAAAATCCAAATGGATTAAAGACCTCGATATCTGACCTGATACCATAAGGTATATAGAACAACACGTCGGTGAATTACTCCATGACATTGAGACAAAAGGCATCTTCAACGAGGAAACTACACTTTCCAAACAAGTGGAAGCAAAGATCAACAGATGGGAATACATTAAAGTGAGAAGCTTCTGCACCTCAAAAGAAATAGTGCCCAGCATACTAGAGTCACCCACCGAGTAGGAGAAATTATTCACCCAACACCCATCAGATAAGGGGCTAATATCCAAAATATACAGGGCACTGACAGAACTTTACAAGAAAAAAACATCTAATCCCATCAAAAAATGGGGAGAAGAAATGAACAGACACTTTGATAAAAGAGAAATACAAATGGCCAAAAGGCACATGAAAAAAATGCTCCTCATCACTAATCATCAGGGAGATGCAAATCAAAACAATGATGAGATACCACCTCACACCACAGAGATTGACCCACATGACAAGCAATGAGAATAATCAGTGCTGGTGGGGATGTGGAGAGAAAGGAACTCTTATCCACTGCTGGTGGGAATGCTGTCTAGTCCAACCTCTATGGAAAGCAATATGGAGATTCCTCCAAAATCTGGAAATTGAGCTCCCATTCGACCCAGCTATTCCACTCCTAGGGATATACCCTAAGAACACAAAAATTCAATACAAAAACCTCTTACTCACACCTATATTTATTGCAGCACTATTCACAATAGCCAGGCTCTGGAAACAACCGAGATGACCTTCAACAGACGAATGGCTAAAAAACTGTGGTACATATACACAATGGAATATTATGCAGCCATCAGGAGAGATGAAGTCATGAAGTTTTCCTATACATGGATGTACGTGGAATCTACCATGCTGAGTTAAATACGTCAGAGGGAGAGATAGACACAGAATAGTCTCACTCATCTATGAGTTTTAAAGAAAATAAAAATTATTTTTGCAAAAATCATCAGAGACAATGAGAGGAAGCTGGAACTTCCAGCTCACTCCATGAAGCTAACCACAAAGAGTGGTGAGTGCAGTTATAAAAATAAGTACACAGAAAACTACCATAATCACGTGAATGAATGAGATAACTGGAAAGCCTGTCTGGAGTACAAGTGTGGGTGGGGTGGGAGGGAGGTAGACTTGGGTCATTGGTGGTGGGAATGTTGCACTGGTGAAGTGCATGTGAAGTTCTTCACATGACCAAAACCTAATCACAATCATATATATAATAAAAATGTTTAAATAAATTAAAAAATGTAAAAAAAGAAAGAAAATCAAATCAAATAATGATGGCAGAGACATGGAAGAAAAAGTAACAAAAAAAAAACATAGTAGTTCACAATTGTATGTGACAATACATATGCTTTTTATAGAAGGTGCCCATAATAAAAAGGCAAAAATTCTACTCCACGTTTGACTGATTTTTTTTAGTTGTAAAAGTTCATGTTTTGATCAATGTAGTTACTTTTTGTATTAAAATGATAATATAGTACCATCTTGAATAACCTTGGATTTTTTTAATGTTAAACTAACCTGCGAAAAATCCCACTTGATAATGGTGTGTTAAAATTTCATGTATCTATAAATTAATTTTACAATTTGAAAGGCATTTAGACCTATGCACATAAGACAGATTGGTCTATATTTTGCTTTTCTTGAATTTTACAAAATTTTAAAGGCATTTCAGACCTATGTGCATATGACAGATTGCTCTATAATTTGCTTTTCTTTAAAGATGTATCCTAACATTAAGAATGAATCTGGGAATTGGTACTTTTTTATATTCTGAAATATTCACATGACTTGATTGTATTTCTTCTTATAATTTAGTAAGATTTTTGGGGGTGACAGTGCTTTTACAGTAGGTAGGACATTTATGCCTTGCACACAGCCAATACTGGGTTCAATTCCCAGTATCCTATATGGTTCTCTGAGACTACTAGGGGTGGTTTCTGAGCACAGAGCCACGAATAATCTTTGAGCACTGCCAGGAGTAGACTAAAAACCAAATAATAAATTTTATTTGGATTTTTCATTAAAAATAGCTTTTAGTTTTTATAATAAACATTTTAATTTGCTATAATAATACATTAAATCTCTTTGCAACAGCAGTGGATATGTATTTGTCTTTAAACTTATTTTTAATTTTGGTCACATTCACTTGTGCTCAGGTTTTACTCCTTACTCAATGATCACTCCTTGTGTTTTACAGGGGATACATATAGTTCTGGAGATAGAACCCAGGTGTGTTATGCAAAGAACTAGTGCATATTCTTTGTACTCTCCTTTTCTCTGGTTCTTTGTCCCATTTCTAACTCTTTCATGCCTTAAGCTTGAATTTACACTTATTCATATGAAATTATATCTTTTGTGAACTTTTTTCCTTTTGTTAATTTATAGGTAGAAAGCCCACCTATGTGAAAATGCCTAGAAATGTTTTAATTTTGAACTTTCCCATTGAACTAGCTCCAGATATTGAAACTGTGCCAACAAATTCCTTGAGCATTTTAGTTTAGATTAGCCCTGTCTGTACAGACAAGAAACTTCTAACTTATACCAAATTTTGTAGCAAATGAGCAGTTTTCTCATTTATTTTGTAGGACCTATAAAACTATCCAGTACTAATTAGTTGCAGATGCATTGAATAGAAAGACTATAACTGTTTTTATTTGCTTTTAACAAAGACCATATAAAAGAGTCACTGCACTGCTATTATTCTTGTCTACAATCTAAAACATAAAGTCACATGCATGAAGTAAATTTTTCATTAGCTAGGAGTAAGTTTCTCTCTAGCTAGTGTTCAAACACACATAAACTTACATATCTCTTAAATATTAAATAATTAGAATGTAGCATACAAATGTTCCTGATAATGTCTGTTCAGCTGACCTTTGACTTGATTATCATGCCTTAGTTGGAACACTGTACAGATGTTCTGGGATCTTAAGTTTCTCTCTAGCTAGTGATCAAACACAAATAATCTTATATATCACTTGAATATTAAACAATTAGAAAGTAACATACAAATGTTCCTGATCTCTGTTAAGCTGACCTTCCTCTTGATCATCATTCCTTAGTTGGGCTGTTGTACGTTCTGTGATCTTGAAAACAAAGATTTACATAGTTTTATCTTAATTTAAAATTTTTTTTGTTTTTTTTTTGGGGGGGCCACACCCAGTGACGCTCAGGGGTTACTCCTGGCTATGCGCTCAGAAGTCTCCCCTGGCCTGGCCTGGGGGACCATATGGGGCACGGGGGATCGAACCGCAGTCGTCCAAGGCTAGCGCAGTAAGGCAGGCACCTTACCTTCAGCGCCACCGCCCGGCCCCTTAATTTAAAAATTTTAAGCTGAGGGGCAAAATCCCTGAATGTAGGAATTGAAGCTAAATATTTAAATGCAGTTTTAAAAGAAATTTCCATATGATCATTATCAATACATGTTTATATACTCAATTTAGATACTTATATACTAGAATTATACAGAAAATTATTGGAATAAAGGCTTTGTAAATAGTAAAAGTTTAAGAAGCACTGATATTAAACACTAACTATTTGACTTTGAACTGCATAGATTTTTATGATAAATCAGGACTAGGTGCGATTCTTTTCTGAGAATTTATTTTACCCTTTACCATTTTCTCAAGAGGCCTAGTCATAATTATGAAGCATACTGTTAAAATATATTTTAGAAAAATATGCCTTGGGAATATTATAAGAAGATAATTGTTTTCTATCAGCAGTTTATTAAGTATTAAGGACAAACTTTGTGAGAGCAAATAATTAAAATAATATTTTACTATATGAGTCTTTTTTCAACATATTAATAAGAAAATGAAAAATGGGGGCAGAGGGGCCCGGGAGATAGCATGGAGGTTAGGCATTTGCCTTTCATGCAAAAGGTCATCGGTTCAAATCCCAGTGCCACATATGGTCCCCCGTGCCTGCCAGGAGCAATTTCTGAGCATGGAGCCAGGAGTAACCCCTGAGCACTGCCGGGTGTGACCCAAAAAGAAAAAAATAAGAAAAATGGAACCAGAGAGATAGCATAGTGGTAGGGAATTTGCCTTGCATGTAGTCAGCCCAGGAGGGATCTGGTTCAATTTTCAGCATTCCATGTGGTTCCCTGAGCCTACCAGGAGCAATTTCTGAGCACAGAGCCAGGAGTAAACCCTGAGCACCACTGGGTGTGGCCCAAAAACGAATTAATCAATCAATCAATAAATAAAGTTTATTGAAAAAATAAAATAAAATATTTTTCCTAACACTATTTTAAGCATAAGCATCATATATAGTCATGCAAAAGAATTTCACATTTAATAAAAACATTAACGTGGGTACTTTGATAAAAATCTTAAAAATAACTTTAATTTATTTTAATAAAGTAATAAATAAATACATTTTATCTTTTGCATTATCATGTAGAATTTTAGCTCAAAATTGAGCAAAACCCATGGCCTCAATCAACTGGAATTGTCTCTAGGAAATTACTAAGATACATCAAGGAACATCTTTTTCAAGAGACTTTAGAATGCCTATTTGTGTAAATTCCTGGAAATATCATTTTTTTAATTTTTGTTTTAGAACAGGCCTAGTGGTGCTCAGGGGTTTCACTGTCTCTGCAATCAAGAATAGCTTCTGGCAGTGTTCAAGGTACCATAGAGGATGCCAGCTATGAAACTCATTTCAGTCACATACAAGGCATGTGTACTATCTCTTTGGCCCCAATATCAATTTTTTTAGGAAGAAAATGATCTTGATTTAGAGCAATATTACAGTGGCTAAACCACTTACCTTGACATGGCCAACTTGGGTTTGATTCCTAATACCACATATGGCTCCATGAGAAATATCTTGTGTGATTCCAGAGTAAGCCCTAAGCAATAGGAAGTGTGACCCAAAATCCAAAAGCAAAAAATTAAATTAAATTAATTTCAAAAGAACAAAAGTGATGTTTAATAGACCAAAGTAATTTGTGATCATTCTTCCAACTTCTCTTCTCTTTTTGGCATTATTGTTTCAGGAGTACTTAGTCCCTATTGCCAGTGCTTGTCTCTTGGGTTTATCTTGTTCACAAATTTGTATGTTGTTCTGCCATAAATGTTCCAGTTCTGAGAAAATTTGGTTCTGAACTCTGATGGTGGATTATTAGCATGTTATATTTTATGGGAAAATTACTTAGAAAGGACAATCTTGTTTATAAGTGAAATTATATTAATGTAGCATATTATATGAAAAAGAATGAGTATTTGGATGGCATATATAGCATTGCATGTTGTCAGGGAGACTGTAGGTATAAATTAAAATTCTTTTCTCATTTTCCCTGGTTTTACCTTTGCCTAGATATTTGAACTCTTTATTCTCTCAACTATTTTCTAAAAGAGTCTTAGGTTCAGATTAGTTTGATACTTGTCTGTCTCTAAGTAGAAGTACTTGTAAATCAAATTAACTTCTCTGACCTATAATACTGGCAGACAATGGAAGTATATACAAAACCCTATTGACTGAACCCTCTGAGACATCTTGCCTCTCCTATCAATACAAAGATTCTTAGTTTGCGCAATCACTTAGTCACCAGTAGGTTAAGTTGTAACCTCTGAAGTAGACAGTCCTTGAATATTATAATAAATGGTAATTTCAAATCCCCAAACATAACCTAATGAAATAATTGACATGATCTATAAAACATGGGTGATATTAAATATAAAACACTAGTCTAACTTATGAAATTTCATTACTTTAATACAGTAGATAAATAAGAGCTAATGTGCTGTGTACTGAGAAACCTTAATGAAAATATCTAATTAGTTAAAAAGTTTTACATATAATATTTGTATAAACCATTAAAAATGAATTGATAGAAATATTTTCCCAAATACTATTCTCTCATTATTGTTTTCCAGTCTCCACTTTTCTGGCTCCTTCCATTTTTTTTTTTTGTGATAAAGCATATACTAAACTGAAACATGATGTTAGGGTGCACAATGCAGAATGTTTATCACACTGAAATAGCCAGATTTCTAATTTAGAATTACATGGAACTAACCGTCTTATATATGTGATATTTAGGATATTGACACGTAGCCATAGAATAAATATTACTTAGGATAAATGCAAAAAAGTTTCCATTATATGCAATCACACTTTCAGAAAATTTATTCTTCCATAGAATCTAATATTGGGTGTCAGATTTTAGGCTTTTTATACAATAGCATAAAATTAACATTAAAGTTCTTGAATATGGGACACTAACGGAATACCAATACTATTCTCAGACTAACTCAGTCTTTGATAATTCTTATTTTGTTTTATTATGAAGCTCCCTTTATTTAGCATGGAAATCAGAACAAGTTTTAGGCATGAGTTGTTTTATCATCTAAAAGCAATATTTTCTTTTCCTTTTATTGGTAAGAAAAATGTACATTTTAATACTGAGCAGAGTGTTTCTGAAGCATCTCAAATAATTTACTCATGGTCAAAAATAAGCAGGAGTGATTAGAGCTTTAAATCAGAAAACTTCAGAGAGCCAGAAGCTATCAAAATATGCAGCTTTAATGAACGATTTTTCACTCATTCCTGTACAGTAATCACTGCTGATATACTGTTTTTTTCCAAAGCATTTATAATTGAGAAAATCATCTAAACCCCCACAAGTAGGCAATTACTCAACTTTATTGATGCAGAATCAGTGGATCCAACATTTCATTAGAATATACCGTAATCCCTTGTTCTTGTCTTAACCTTCTCTGTGTGAAAATTTGAAATCATCCAAAACTGACACTGTGTCTTATTGGGTATGCAAGTAGTTGCAGCACAGGACATGGAGTTCCAAGCTACACTTCTATCTTCAATTCCATGTGTAGGCTCTTATCCAAATCTTTAAACAGAGCCAATGAGTTCTAATAATTATTCAACTAGCATATATATGCTCCCTTTGTGTTCCTTTCTGAAATGTGCTTATCTTTTCCTTTTACGAAATAGAGAGAGACATTGACAGAGAGATTGAATGGTGCTGACAATGCCAAAGGAATAACTGGAAAAAGGGAGCAGCAGGAGGGGCACTTAGGTGCAAGGGAGATGATAAGAAAAGTCTAAAGCTGCCTTGAAGAGGAAGTCACTGGCATCACTCCTCTCTCCATTTTTGTAACATAGTTGTCCTTTCCATTGACCCTGTCTTTGCTTTCTATTGCAAAAAGTCCCATTTTGGGTCATCTCTTCCTGGCTCTGAATGCCATATCTGTCACGAGGATGCAGGCATAGTCATATTATTTAATATATGAGCCCCCAACAAATGAAGATAAGGGTCCCTGGCAGCCTGGGACAGGTGGTACAATGCCAGGCACGTACATACAGCAACATAGACCATCTTAATCTGATGGAGGATATTATTCCCTGGAAAGTAATGAATATATTTTTAGACACATTGTTCTAAAGGGATTTGAGAGGCATGAGAGGAAGAAGGCTTGACATGAAATTTGATTATTATATGAAGCCTGGGATAATACAGTTCTGGAAAAGTATATTCCTATGTCATGATTTCAATTTGCTTTCCTCTCTCTGCCAGCATGGAAGCTTAAGATTCAAGGTCAATTAAGACTTCATCAAATTATTATTTTTTTTTACATGACAGGTTTTATGTGAAATCAGAATCAGTATGAGGAGGACAAATGTAAACTCATTCCTACTTTGTAGCCTTGCAGGTCTAGTTCGTTTCACTGCCACACAGACACTGCTCAGTGGAGGAGACAGTGAGGAATGACAAAGAGATACACAAGCAACGAACAGGCTGACAGATGGGAAGATGGTAGACTTACATCTTGGCAGCTTTCTTTTCTTCCAGCTCATGCAGTTTTTGAAATGTGTATTGTGGGGGAAAGAAGATGAACAGGGATTGAGAAAAAGAGGTATGGTAGTGGCATTCTGTGGTGGGTTTAGTGTAGTAACATGACCTCCTAAAACAAGTATATACATTTTTATAAACAAAAGTTCCCCCAGAAAAATAATAATTAACAATAATGGCAACGAAGGAAAGTAGAAAAGTCATTTTTATTGGGACAATAAAAGATACTACATTTATAAATGCATTTATAAAATTATAATTATATGTTACATATGATTATATATTATAATTTATAAATATATTTATAAAATGCATTTCAAATAAACTCACCTTAGAAAGGGTGGATTGCAGTCTTGTGGCTACCAGAAATATCAATACACTTTCTGCTGGGCAAATCCCAAAACATGCTGTTTTGTATTTATAAATCTAAACAATTTCTCTTTAAGGATTTAGTTTGCCGTTTTAGGACTTAGGGCAGAAGGATATGATAAAAGAAAAATTTTCAATTCTTTCAGTGCTCCATAATCACAAAAGTTTGATGATTTTTAAGTTTTAATTCAGCTCTTAATTTGGTGGGGGGTGCTGATTTCAGCTTCTTAAAAATAATTATAGTTGGGCCAAAGTGAAAATATAGTTAGTAGGGCATTTCCCTAGCATGTTCATTCTAATATATGGGATATAAAGTATCTCAATAGGGAATAACAAATCCCCAAAGGCAACAGAAACTGAGAAATAAATTTTAATAGGAATCTAACTGTATGTAGAGGGCAAAGAAGGGTGGAAAGAAACTGGAACAGTGGTGGAGGGAAAATGACATTCTAGAATAGGATATGGTGCCATAATGCTTGATTTCCCTAACATTTTTGAAAACTATGCTGCCTATAATAAAACTAAAGCAGTATATTAACTTATGCAGAAACTCATTGAGCATCTTCTTGAGTCACTGAAAAATAAGCTATAGAAGCTATTTTTGAAGATGTCCAGTAGTACCTTAATTCAATCAATGTGAAAAATTCAAACAGCATTTTCTTTCAAAGAAAATACATTGTTGGGTTTGAAAAGTTGCTTTATCACTTTGAAATACAGATAATTTTTGTTCCTATGAATTATTTTTGTGTATTAATGTAAAGAGATTGGCTTAGTAATTTAGGAACTTGATCTGCCAAATTTGGTCTGGTTATTTTGATCACTTTTTCTGCTTTATACTGTTAAATTAACATTAATTTAACATTAATGTTAACATTAATGGTGTTGATATTTGTTATTATCAAGAGAAATTTGTGGGACCACAAAGACTCTGGGGTTAGAAAAATTAGTATGCCTACAGCCTGTAATTGGTTTTACGGCAGACTGCTACATGGGTGGGATCTCCCTGATTTTAGACCAAAGGTTTTTCCTTTCTATTTCTTCATCTTTTTCTGTGCCTATGCAAAATAAACAAATAAAATATCTGCCACATATAAGTTTTAATTATTTTTATTTATATTTTAAATAAGGGCTCCCTTCTTTTTCATAGAAACATGAGACATGGATTACTTTCTTTTACCACATATTTCTGGATTTTTCTCTTTTTTTATAATAATCTTTATTTGGACCAAAGTGGATTACAAATCTTTCACAGTAATCTTTTAGATATATAGTGACATTGAATCAGGGGCATTCCCACTACCAATGTTGTCCTCCCTCCACCCCTGTTCCCAGCATGCATCCCATATCCCCCACCTTTACCTGGGCTGCTAGTATAAGTGGTCCCCGTGTATTTAGCTTTTTGTAGATTGGGTATTGATTCTGTTGTCATTGACTTTGGATTTATTGTTTAAGTCTTTTCATTTTTTTGTTTGTACTTAATGATCATATGACTGTTTGGTCTTGGTATCCTCCATTATTACCCCCTCAATTTGCAAGGTGGAACAAGATGGTTCAAGTTATGTGTCTGTTTGTAGGAAAGAAAAAAAATGGGGGAAAATCAAACAAGCAAAAAATGGGTAGAGTTTTTCTAGAGGCTATAAATATTAATTTAAGAGAAGAAAGGGAAAAGGGAAGGAAAACATAACAACAATAGAAAAAAAATCAAACATAAAACCCAAAACGCACCACAGCAATTAAGACAACAACCATACAATAATCACGGTCCTGAAATAAAAACAAAACAAAACACAAAAGAGAAAAAAGAAAGAAAAAGAAAAAGAAAACATGGAAATAAATAAGCAAACAAATAACAATAACAAAATCATAAAAAACTAATTTGTGCATTTTTTTTTTGCATAGGCACAGTAAATATTGGGGAGGTTAGAAAGGGAATTCCCTTGGCCGAAGAGATACAGGATTTTTTGTCCTTGAAGTATACTGTCATGGGAATAACTACAGGCTCCGTGTATGTTCTTTTACTCTCCTATAGGTTCTTTTTTGGTGGCTGGAAACTTTCTACTCTGTCATGGATGATAAATCAGGACTCTGTAGCTAGAGATCTTGATATTTGCACAGGTCATAGGGTGGCGCCTAGGATGGAGTCTTTCTTTACATTTCTAGAAGTTCTGTTTCATCACTGTTGTAATCAGTCTTCTGTAGTTGGTGGTCTTGGTTTTTGCACTGATCCTAGGTCGAACCTAGGATAGAGTCTTTCATTATATTTCTAGAAAACTGCTTAGTTGCAGTTGTCACAGTCAGACCTCTGAAATTAGAGATCATGGTTGTTGTACAGATCATAGGCTAAAGCCTAGACTAGAGTCTTTTTATTGGTCCCAGGATAAGTTCTGCCCAGTCATGGTTGTCACAGTCAGTCTTCTGTAGATTGTGATATTGGCTTCTGCACAGATGTCGTGTCTTCTGATTTTCTCTTATTGTAAGATGGTGAGGTAAGACAACCTGCTCTTAGATCAAGTTGCTGCCATTTCTTCATTATCAGGATGTCATATCAAAACTGACGCTTGTCGGTATCAGAGCAGGATTAAGAATTTCCCAGAGGGAGTTTGGTTCCTGGAGCTGTTCCAGAGAACTGTGGCAGTTCTATGTTTGGGATCTAGAATTCGGGGTTGGACAGCCACTGTCTAATCACCTGGAGTCTAAGTTGGGTCCACATGACATATGTTCAAGGTGGGAGGTGCCCCTGTATTGTAAAATGTATGAGTTCTTATCCCTAGAATATAAGAGCCTGTTTCTATATGTAAAATTTCCCCTTTCTTAGTATGCCTCTGCAAGAAGAAATGGTGCTATATTATATTGCTATTGCATTTGGGGGTGAGAGTGTCAGGCTCCATCATTTCTGTGCCCTGGTTTTGACTTGAGCAATTATTACAGACAAGACATTTTCTTGTTGGTTTTTGCACCAAGTAGAACCAAAACATGTGAATTAAGGAATATAAGAAAACAGAAACAAGACCAAAACTAAAATAAAATATATACAAAAAGAATATATGTATATATTCTCACATATATATAAAAGAAAAGGATAGAAAAATCAGTTTAAAAAAGTAATTCCCCTGATTGAATGTCATTATGTACCTAAAATATTACTGTAAAAGATATGTAAGTCAATATGGTCAAAATAAAAATTATATTAAAAATTAATTAAGGAACAAAGTGATGCAGAAGACTACCTTATATTGGGGGGATAAGCAGGTTAAGAAGTGGTATTATATAGATCTTAAGCTTATAAAGAAAATATAGGCTTCTCCATTGTCTTTTGAGATATTCTTGTGGAGGTGAAAAATCCAAGGCACATTTTCATCACATACCCTGGTCTTGTTGAGCTTGAGAAAAGATTTGCGGCAGAAAGGGCTCCGGTAAAGTTCTTGCAATGGGAATCCTTCTGGAGCTGAGTTTGGTATCATTTAACAGTTCACATTTGGGTTGGAGAGTGAGAAGGAAGGCCAAAGTCAGCGGGGGTGTTTGTTGTAGTTTCTTGCTGGAGGACAAGATGTGGGGCTGAGTGGGTGTCCCTTAGCTTGGGAGCTGGGTGATGGCCTATTGGGGCAGGAGGTAGGTCTTGATATCTAAGGGTTAAAAACTGAGGGTAAAAAACATTAATAAGGTGGGATATTGTATTGGGAATGGGGGGTGAAGGGATAGTAGGATTTCTGAAGGAGGGAGAAGGAATAGTATATAGGAGGGACAACATACACTATAGGCATGGGTTGTTAACAATTTCTGGATTTTTCTATAAAACTAAGAAGAAAGGAAAAAAGAAAGGCAGGGGGCCAGAGATAAAATAGTCCTATGCATTGGTGGGGAAAAAAATAAGGACAGAACTAAATATACAAGGCAAAGTTGACAGCAATAGAATCAGGAGACCTAAACTTTAACAATCTAAACTTAAATGGGCCTGTTATACTGGCAGGCCAGAGGACAAAAGATGGTGGTAAAGGTAGGTCCATTAGTGGAGGGAGGTTGACATTGGATGTGGGAAGGGCCTTGACTCACTGAATATCTGAAATTCGATTATGAAGGACTCTGTAGATCGCAATAGTTTCAATTAAATAAAATAGTTTGAAAACTGCTTTTATGATCACCTTGGTCGTATGTGACTTTTCATTATCTCCTTTAAGTTACCTTTACTACCATACAAAGTACTCATAACTCCATGAAATAAAAAAATATATTTCTTGAGCTCTTTGGTATAAATATATACATATACATTTTTATAGATTTGAAAACTTTTTGTGATAGTTACCATAATGTATTTGCCATTCAAAAATAGTGACACATTAATAAACAAAAGCACTTACAGCATATTCAAACAACACAATGGGTAACTTTTTTATGACTTATTTAATCGAATAACTGAGATACACAAAGTTGCTCATGACTGAATTTTAATCACAAATTGTACAGCACTCTTCACCAGTGCACATTTCCCACCACCTATGTCCCCAGTTTCCTTCTCATCTTTCCCCTTCCTGTTTCTGTGCAGACCATTTTCTTCTTCTCTACTTTCTCCTCCTCCTTCTCCTTTTCTTCTCCTCTTCCTCTTATTCTTTTTCTTCTTTTTTCTTTTCTTCTTTCTGTTTTCTTCTTTTTCTTCTTTGTCTTCTCTTTGTTCTTCTCTTTCTTCTTCATTACTCTTCTCCTTCCTCTTTTCTTTTCTTGTTCTTCTATTATTCTCCCTCTTCTCTTCTTCTTCATATTCTTCTTTTCTTCCTTTTTTATTCTTTCTCCTCTCCCTCTTCCTCCTCCACCTCCTAATTCTTTTCTTCTCTATTTGCTTGTCTGCTTCTGTAATCTCTGTCTCTCTCTGTGCCTTGTTTTTCTTTAGATACTGGATTCCAATATTGTTACTATAGATAGAGGTACCATGGATATAGGTTTGTTGTTTTTCTATAAAAATGACCTGTTTGCTAGATAGTATTTGCTATTCCCAGCATTATTAGGCAATATACCATATAGAAGTATATATGTGTATTTAATACATTTAATTTGGAGAGAACATATCTAATCCTCATCAAGAGCCTGAGCCATAGCACAGTAGGTAGGGTTTTGCCTTGCTTAGAGCTGACCCAACTTTAATCTCCAGCACTCCTTATAGTACCCTACATTTACCATTAGTGATAACTGACCACAGAGCCAGGAGTAAGACCTGAGTACCTCCAAGTGTGTCTTGAAAACAATTTTTAAATAGTCTCCTAGAAAATTCCAAGTTGTAGAGGTCTTGATTACTTAATCTTTTCATGTTGAACATTATTATATTCCTTTGAATTTGTTCATTTTGCATGATCCAAACTTTGAAACTTTTTTTTTCTTCCCTTTTTATTTTTTTTTTTTTTGTTTTTTTGGGCCACACCCGGTGACACTCAGGGGTTACTTCTGGCTATTCGCTCAGAACTCGCTCCTGGCAGGCACAGGGGACCATATGGGGAAATGGGGGATCGAACCGCGGTCCGTCCTAGGTTAGCGCAGGCACCTTACCTCCAGCTCCACCGCCCGGCCCCCAGCTAAATTCTTCTAATTTAGTAAAGGAAAATAAGACAAATAATCAGGTAAACTCAAGGAACTAAAAACAAGTAATAACTAAGTATAAAGATTGACCCATAATTAAATAGATCTTTAAATAACGTTATTATTTAAGGCAAATCCTAAACTAAGTTGAAAATATTACTTGATAGAATATACAAAATCTATCAAACAAAATATAAAACTTATCTGTTGTTAGTCGTTTACTTAAACTACAAAACAGAGTCACAAACGTTTATGTTTGCTATGAACCATTTTTAATTGTTCTATTGTTTTATGCTATTCATTGCCCTTTTATATTCTACTATGTTTTAAGTACATTTAGAGTAGAGATAGTGTCTACATCCAGAGCAAAAGCCCTTTGTTTAATTTGCACTACAACAAAATAATGTTTCTCTTTAAAGTTTGAGCAAGGTATTTTATGGCCTTTTATAAAAGATTTGCATTCTCTTAACTACAAGTCCTTCAGCTGTGATGCAAATTTGCTTCCTAGTGTACAGATTCACTTTGGGCCCTCGGGATTGCCTGGAGGGTACTAGGAGGGCAAGAAGAATTGCAAACTTAATACATATATTGATTGCCATGCCATGAGTAATAAACTCCTATGTCTCTAATCTAGGTGTCTCATATCTTCTGCCAGCATCCATAAATCTATGATAGCTAAATCTTTATTTAGTTGGCAAGTAAGGTAAAATCTTAGATCTATTGTTCCTGGAGCATATGATAATATAGTGATAGATTGTTATTTAAAATTAGTTGTGTAAATACTGAAATGTTCATTAGCTGATGAATAAAGAAGGTATTATAAATCTGGGTATGCATATGCAATACCCATAAGATGCAATAAGTTTTCAGTCATAAAAGAAAATGTAGCTATTGTATATGTTACAACATAAATGAACCTAGAAAACCTTCTGCTAAAATAGGCATATTTTATATGATCCTTGTTATATGACATATAAGAGCAAACAAATTTATGGTAAAGGACAAGAGATTAAAGATTATTTTAGGGCCCAGGAGATAGCATGGAGGCAAGGCGTTTGCTTTTCATGCAAAAGGTCATCGGTTCGAATCCCGGTGCCCCATATGGTCCCCCGTGCCTGCCAGGAGCAATTTCTGAGCATGGAGCCAGGAGTAACCCCTGAGCGCTGCTGGGTGTGACCCAAAAAAAAAAAAAAAAGAAAAAAAAAGATTATTTGTAGAGTAAATAAAGGAAGAAACTGGGACCAGCACATAATAGATATTGAGTTTCTATATGTGATAGACATTTCCTGGAATTAGATAATATAGTGACTATGCTAAAAGCTACCAACTTGTATAATTTAAAATGCAAAATTTTAAATCATGTAATGTTTATCTCACTAAGAAGTATTTATTAAGAGAAGGGAAAGACAATGTAATAGACTTTAATGTTGCTGAAAAAAATATGGACTAAATCTAGTGCTAAGGATAGAAGTCATGCTTTTTGTCTCTATCTAATTCTCCCCAATTTCTAGAAGATCAGTTTAGTAGCACCTATTCACAGCTCACTGTAGAGATTAAAAAATGTGAGAATAGTTTAATGACTGCCTGACTCATAATTGATGCTGATTATGAGTAGCTCTAAACATGGAAATGACTAATTTCTTCAGAAAAGAAATAAACTTATAATATTTTTTGTAAATATCATATAGGCTTCCACTCTGAAATGCTTAAGCATATAGAAAAAAGCTATAGTAAGTCTCCTACCAACGCTTAAATAAATCCATGCAAGAGTACTATTGTTTGTTCTTCTACAAGTTCTATAGTAAGATTAATATATTTTCAAAAAATCATATATAAATAACTTTCTTGTATGATTTGGTAGGGGATATGTTAGATAATTAAATCATATTGAGAAGACAATTCTAATGGCTTCTCTGGCACTGCACCTTGCTCATTTTAAGAAATGGTATATCATTTGGCAATCAAGATGGCAATAATAGAAAACCTTGTCTTAAAACCTGTTTATATAAATATATACAAACACACATATATTTATATATAATATATAACACATTGTATATTTATATATAAACAGCATGCAGTTTTTTAACATAGCTAAAAGGAAATAAACAACATGAAGAATAGTGAGCATTCAATCCTGGGTTATTTTCATAAAGAATTCATGAAGATATTAAGATGCTGACATTGCATCTTTGCCCTTGTAAGGAATCAAGGCCAGTTGCACTCACTTTCATTCTAAATAATGCAATGTTTTGTATGATTGCAGAAGTCCTATGTGGACTTCATCTTTTTACCAACAATGAGCTATTATTTGAGAATATATAAATGATCATTCTTTTGTGTAACATTTAGAAAGTGGCCTTCAGAATTCATTTTTTTTCCTAACATGTGCATCAAGAGTAATTTGGAGAGAGAGAGGGAGAAGATAGACTTCAAAATCCTAGCATATCTGGCTAGCAAAGATAATAGGCACTAATAGACTTTTAGATTGAGGGATCACATCCAGCATTTTTCAGGAGTTGTTCCTGGCTCTATATCCAACAGTACTCTGGCTGTGTTTGGTGAATCATATATGGTAATTGGGGTTGAACTGAGCCAGCCACCTACAAGTCAAGAGCCTTACCCCTAGTACTATCTCTATGATCCCTGTCAATGAATTGTGTTTGTTTATTTCTTTATTTGTTTGGGGGCCACATCCAGCAATGTCAGGGGTTATTGTATGCTCTGCATGCAGGAACTACTCCTGGTGGGCTTGGACAACCATATGGGATGCTAAGGACTGACCTGGGTAGGCAGCATGCAAGGCAAGCTCCCTGCCCACTGTACTCAGCCACATCAATCAACTGTAAAATATGCAGTAATGAATAAAGATCAGTGTGTGAAAAATAGGATGTGGAGGAAACAGTGAACACTTTTTAAAAGTAACAGACATGTTTCTATATTTTCTTCCAACTGCTCTCATTCAAATGTCATTTCCTCAGTTCTCCCTTTCTATATGCATTCTGTGCTTTATTCAGGCTTCTCTCTTCTTAGTGCCTCCCATTTTACCACCTGCTGTCCTTCTGTATCATTATTTTTTGCCATCCAATATCTTCTTTTTATTGTACAGCTACTGCCCCAAGCCAATTTCCCAAATTGAATCCAGGGCCCCATTGCGACTGTTCAAACAAGTACACAGGCTGGATACAGTCTAAAGACCAGCGTATGAGCTAGGACTTCAGACCAGCTTCTGCTCAATGCTTTTTGTATATAAGCAGCCCCTGGGGCTGTAGGAAAGGTCCTTGGAGAGAGTTATACTTTGCCAGTTCTAAATGCCATCTAGGCCTTGGTGTTTTGATCCTTCCTATAATGAATGCAAGTCCTGACACAGTTCCAAGCTATACTGAGTTGAATGAATGCAACGTCAACAGAAGAAGCAGCTGTTTGGGGAAAGGCATGGTGGCCTTGAGATAAGTCCTTGCATCTGTCTGTAAACAGTTGCTTTCATAGTTGATGTTTCAAACCTCAATTACCTAGTCAGTATGTAAAAGTCTGAGAACCAAGTATAATTTTTTAAAAGTCCTTCAAGACACCATTTAAATATTTTAATAGATTTATGTTTACTTATAACAATTATTATTATAGTACAAGTAGAAAGGAATTTGCAGATCTGCCAGTACATTTGTTTGCAAAGGCTGTTTTAAAGGACCAAACAATAAGTTCTCACATTTCTGGAAGCAACAAGTTCAGAATCAAGGTGTCCTCAGGGTTGATTTCAGTAGAAACCATAAAAGAACAATCTATTTTAGGCCTCATTCCTCCTTGCCTGAACATAACGATCCTTTCCCCCTGTTTTCAAGTATTTTTTTTCCTCTAGATATTTTTGTGTTCAAGTTTTCTTCACATATAAAACCAAATACCATTTGTTAAAATTGATACTAATGTTCATTCTAAAGTCCTGGAATTTAGGACTTCAGTATATGATGTCAGGGACTGGGCGCACAGTTCATCTCAAAATTGGGTATGATATGAAATTTTTTTATAAATACATTGAAATAATTTTTGCAGTGCCAAGAAAAGAATTGCAGTACAAGTCTTATGATTGCAAAAAAGGCACTATACCATTGAGCCACATTGCTGTCCCATTATCTAAAAATTATAAACTTAGGATTAAGTGTCAGGCACATTTATCATTGTTTGTCAGAAAATCACTCAAGATTAGCTTTTCCTGCTAATATTTCAGAACTCATAACAGGAACACAGGGGAGCAAAATTAATCAAATTTGGGAAAAACATGCTGATATAATAAAATATAAAGTTGACTCAGTGCCTAAAAGTGTGCTCAGTACATGGAAGATGATCAGTACATATTTGTTGCATAAACAAAGAACTCTCGGGATGGAATGAGATAATAATGGTAAAAGGCTCTTTACTAATCAAAATAATTCAATCTCCAAATTCCTCAACTCAAATACTGAGGAAATATATCATGAACTTATAATATGAGCCCCCTCTACAGGGGCTCATGTCATTAAAGCTGTAAAATTTGAAAAATAAAATAAACAGACTGGGAATATAACTCAGAGGACTGGAGTGTTGAATGTTGCATGTTAAAGAGTCTATTCTCTGGCATCACTGGTCCCAGATCACCACCGACCTGGGAATGACCGAATCTCCTCTCCCCACTCCACTTCACCCTACCACATAGCTGGGATTAGTCCCTCAGCAACTTTGAGTATAATATATACAAATAAAGAAATAATGTTTAAAAAGACACATTTCTTCTACTTAAAAGATTAGAATGTAGTGACCTTAGAAGCTGACAAGTCAATGAGGGACACTTAAAGGGGTTAAGTATGAAAGTGGATCAGCTTTTAAGGAATCATAGTTTAAGGTGTTTATCCATTAATATGCAAGACCTCTACCTCTTAGGAACATAGTGATTTCTATTATTAGAGTCCATTGTAAACACATAATGAAGTTGACAGATACAGAAGGGCATTTATCCCAGATTCCAGTCTAGTTTTTTCTGCTTCTCACCAACTCCTTACCATGCCTTCTTGACTTCACTTCTTTTTACTAATATATTTATTTAAACACCTTGATTACAAATATGATTATAGTTGAGTTTCAGTCATGTAAAGAACACCCCCCTTCACCAATACAACATTCCCATCACCAATATCCCAAATCTCCTCCTTCCCACCTCACCCCTGCCTGTACTCTAGACAGGCTTTCTGCTTCCCTCATTCATTCACATTGTTATGATAGTTCTCAATGTAGTTATTCTCTAATTGCACTCATCACTCTTTGTGGTGAGCTTCATGTCATGAGCTGAACTTTTCAGCCCTCCTCTCTTTTGTCTCTGAGAATTATTGCAATAATGTCTTTTATTAAAATCCATAGATGAGGGAGAATATTCTGTGCCTGTATCTCTCTCTCTGACTTATTTCACTCAGCATAATAGATTCCAGGTACATCCATGTATAGGAAAATTTCATGACTTCATATTTCCTGACTGCTGCATAATATTCCATCGTACATATGTACCACAGTTTCTCTAGTCATTCATCTGTTGAAGGGCATCTTGGTTGTTTCCAGAGTCTGGCTATTGTAAATAGTGCTGCAATGAATATAGGCGTAAGGAAGATACCCATGACATTCTTCAAAGAAGTGGATCAAACACTTCTGAAATTCATTTGAAACAATAAACATCCTCAAATAACTGAAGCAATTCTTGGGAAAAGGAATATGGGAGTCATTACTTTCCCCAATTTTAAACTTTATTACAAATGAATAATTATCAATATAGCACGGTATTGAAATACAGCACTGATCCTTAGATCAGTGGAATAGGTTTGAGTACAAAGAGAATGCCACCCAGACATACAATCATCTAATTTTTGATAAAGAAGCAAGAAATCCTAAATAGAGCAAGGAATGCCTCTTCAATAAGTGGTGTTGGCACAACTGGTTAGCCATTTGCAAAAAAGCAAACTCAGACCCTTAGCTAACACTATTTACATAGGCTTAATATGAGACCTGAAACCATAAGGTATATAGAACAACACATAGGTAAAACACTGCATGACATTGAGACTAAAGGCATCATCAAGGATGAAACTGCACTTTCCAAACAAGTGGAAGAAGAGGTAAACAGATAGGAATACATTAAGCTTAGAAGCTTCTGCACTTCAAAAGAAATAGTTCCCAGGATACAAAAGTCACCCACGAGTGAGAGAAACTATTCACCCAATATCTATCAGATAAGGGGCTAATATCCAAAATATACAAGGAACTGATGGAACTTTATAAGGAAAAAGCATCCAATTCAATCAAAAAAATTGGGGAGGAGAAATGAGCAAATACTTTGCCAAAGAAGAAATACAAATGGCCAAAAGGCACATGAAAATTTACTCCATATCACTAATCATTAGGGAGAGGCAAATCAAAGCAACTATGAGGTACCACCTCAGGCCACAGTGATTGGCACACATCACAAAGAAGGAGAACAAGCAGTGTTGGTGGGGATTTGGAGAGAAAGGAACTCTTATCCACTGCTGGTGGGAATACCATCTAGTCTAACTTTTCTGGAAAGCGATATGGAGAGTTCTCCAAAACCTGGAAATTGAGCTCCCATACAATCGAGTTATACCACTGCTAGGGATATAACCCAGGAACACAAAAATATAATGCAAAAATCCCTTCCCTTCACTTCTTATGCTTTTTCCTTATGTAATGAGAAAGGCTCCTTCACAGGAGCTTTTTGTTTGTTTTTGTTTTTGGGTCACACCCTGCAGCGTTCAGGGGTTACTACTGGCTCTACCCTCAGAAATCGCTCCTGGCAGGCTCGGGGGACCATATGGGATGCCGGGATTCGAGTCACTGTACTTCTGCAAGCCCTACCTCTATGCTATCTCTCCAGCCCCGCAGAAAAGTTTTTCTTTCTTTCTCTCTAACTCCCCCTTTTTTTCCTATAAAATTCTATTGCTTAGTATAATTAAATAATTAAAAGCTGATGTTTGGTCTGATATATATGGCATTGTATTACACATTTAAGTCATATTATATAATACTATTTTATATGATTCACATTAAGTTTGAAGCATGGATTTAAGATTCCTTTCCAAGCATCTACAGCTTTGTAACAAATATACAATCTCTTACTTTCTCTTTCTAAATTATTTTAATGATCAACCATTAGTGAAAGAGAGTTTAATAATGCAATAGGTACATAAATACAAAACAATGATAATGGAATCATTTTTCAGTTTTCCTTCTGGTA